>CM046866.1:1132582-1393440 GCA_025617745.1 Heliocidaris erythrogramma | reverse complement strand
ACCCGTTCTCTCATTGAGTTGCAATGCAGATTAATGTAATGTAATAATCTTGCCAAAGGACTCCAACCGCGAATCATGTGATCCACAGTCCGGTGACATATCCACCAGACCAGGACACCAGTCCTCTAGAGTTTACCTGTGAGTATACCCTTGCACACTACAGGAAGTGATGTGAGGGTCTTAACCCAGCTAATGTCTTTCCATTTTAGACTCGAGTCCAACTGAGATGCAAAGTAGAGTATCAAGTTTGAGTCTCCTCCTTTCTTTGCTTCCTGTTGTTCATTCAGATCTAAATCTAAAGCAGGGTATCTAAAAACAAAAGAGATGCATGGCTTGTAACTAACAAATTTTACTTTTGATATCCTCGCAATTGGCTGTACCTTTACGAATTCATACAAGCTCTGTATAATATGGGTAGAGTATAATGATTGTACATGTTTAATTTGTGACTAAAAGGAAATGCATCACTACATGATTCTAGGACAACTGCACAGGAACTACCATGACTACCACCCGGAACAGTTACCATCTAGGACAATGTATATGCCACAAGAATGTATATTTTGTCATATTTTTGTTAAAAATACATGTACATTATTTTGTTCATTTATTACTTTGTTTGGACCCCTCAGAAGAAGAGCCTCTGGCTGAAGAGGGTGATCTAGCCCATGTGTGGAGAACGAAGAAATAAAAATAAATAAAACTTAAAAACATAGTGAAAAGTTGGAAATAAATGTCATTAAATTGAAAAAAAAAATGAATTGAAAACTATAGAGGTAGTCATGGTAGTGGGATAGCGCTTTTATGGTAGTTTCTCAGCCTATTGCTGGGGGGGGGGGGGGGGGGGGGGGTCATTGTCGTTGGGGTAGTTCTTTGTGATGATAGTCCAAGAGTAAATGCGGGGATATAATGATAATGATAGGTCTTATTGACATACCTACGTGATTTAAAAGTCACATTAATACCACTAAAATATTATTATCGATATAATTATGAAACATTGTTTGCTTGTCTTAAGATGGACTGGTGTACCTGCATTCTTCGTGATTAAATAACATATAATTTCGGTAGAATCCTTTCACGTCTACTCCTGTCGTTGGTGAATCAACCGTAATCACCAAGGCCTTGTATCCTGCCTGCTCGGCTTTCGTGATGAGGGCCTTTGTGATGCGTCGGTCCTTAAAAACGTAGATGTTCTGCCAAAGAAGTCCTTTCGGAGCAGCTGCTCTGACATCTCGCACGTGTTTATTAGAGAAATTGCTCTGGATCATGACCGCACCTACAGTTTCTGCACCTGTCAGATAAGAAAAATCAAGACGGATAATTTCAGACAGGAGAACAGACCGGGGTACAGACACTCAGCATGGAATGAGAGCGTTACATCCTATAATCGAAACAAATGATCATTGTAGTCACGAATCAATGAGTTGATGTCATGGATATAGCAGTTCTTCTTTCCTAGCTGTAAGAAGCAGAGGTATGGGAACGAGATTTCTTTTTTTTAATCGTCTTGGTATTATGTCTTTTTAATAAAAAAAGCATAGCATAAGGCATCTTCTTAAGAAAATGCCTTCACTCGAACTGCGTCTCCGTCACAACATTAACTTTCATAGAGGGTTCTGGGCCCTGTAACGTACACAAAGCATAGCGATTGATCATATACGTTGCTTTTTGCGATTGATTCCATCGAACAATATGTGCAATCAATCGTAAAAATTCATAGTACATAGTTATCAGTATGCAGAAACTTTGTTTTATTTTCAATAGAAAGGTCAGGGGTCATTTTAAACCGTATCATGCAAACTACACCATAATCCAAGTCGGATAAATGTCATCATTATTTTTCTTTGTATCTTTAATGATTGCATATACATAGAACACTGCAACTACTTAAATCTGTGTAGGCCAAAATGGGGCAAACGGGTGTATTGATTATCATCATTATTAGATTAATAACCAAACAGTTTAATCTTCGTCTTATAGTTAAAGAACATTACCATCAGTTATACTTAGATCAGCTTATACGCGTTTTGGGTGAATGCATAGGCCCCCTAAATATTCATAGTGTAGTGCCTTCAAGAATGTGAAATTTAGATTGTGAAGATAATTTTTGTCAAGTGTCCTGATATTTCAAAGGAAGCAGAATAACGTATTTTTACAGAAGCGCTAAATAGAAAAAAAAATTAATCTGACTGTTTTTGCCAAATTGTGAGGTCACTTTGAACGTGTTGATGATATGACTTTTACAACTACTGCAATACGACCGAATAAAGAAGTCGATCTATCGATCTATCTGGGGAAAGAAAGGGGGAGGCAAAAGCAGTGAAAATTAAAGCAATACCAAAACGCCCCGTCGCATACACAGTTAATTCAGGGGCGTCGCTAGGGGGGGGGGGGGGGGGGTGTCACCCTCCCGATCAAATTTGCTGTCTGCAAATGCGCCACCTCTGTCGGCAAAAAAGGAGGGGGAAAGGGATAGGGAAGAGGAAAGAGAAAAGGAACAGGAGGAAAAGAGAAAGGAGAAGGAAAAGAGATAGGAGAAGGAAAAAAGAAATGAAAAAAGAAAAAGGGAAAGGAAAGGAAAACAAAATCAGAAAGAAAAGAAGGAAAGGAAAAGGGAAGGGAAGGAAAAAAGAAAAAACTTGATACCATATTTTCTCTCGCTCGCTTCGCTCGCACGCAAAAACACTGGAAAGTTATTATTCGGGCAATAGGTGTCCCCTTTGGAAATGGTCTGCAACCCCCCTCCCTCAGAGGATTTTGAAAGTTCCGATATTCGGGCAACCACCATTTCATATCCAGACAGCGAAGTGCCAGAATATACACATATTTGGGCAGCGTACATTTTCACTACGGAAATATATTTTTTTTTAATTAAATGTTGAAAAGTTGACAATCGGGCAAAAGGCGTCACCCCCCCCCCCCCCTTGCGAAAATTGGCCCTTATGATCAAGATTTCTACATCTGCGATTTTCTTTTATTATTTATTTGTGGAGGGGGGATTAGGGTGCATAATTTTTGTCGACATATTTCAGTGTCAGACCCTAAAGATTTGTAGGCAAATTTGGGTATCACAGCCCCCATTCAAAATATTCTAGAGACGCACCTGAGTTAATTCCCAAAACTTTTGGAGTAAAATTTCCTCTACACCCCCATCGATACCCCTGATGAAAAGGACAGTACCTTTGGCCGTTGCCATTTCTGCCTCTTTACTGGCGTAACGTTGTGTAGCGGTAGGTGCTACACCAATAGGTAATGAGACGGGTTCACCCAACAGAGTGGTTGAAAGGTTGCGAACAGAAACATCACTCAAGAGGTGGGGTCTGAATCTATACCTGTTAAAGAAGTACATATTGAATTGCGTCAGTGATCATTCGGATATAAACGTTAGTTATAAATTAAATGAGAGTACACAGTCAAAACCAACATTACCTTTTTGTGAGAGAAGGAAGGAAAATAAAGATGTTGGATTACCAAGGAAAAGAAAAACAACCCTTTTTTCAGTTGCACATACATCACGTTTTCCCCCGTATAGTTTCAATGCACTAATGGGATTTGTTATTATGATTGATATACAGCTAAACAGTAAAGGACATCCCTCCACCTCCGACGCTGTTCCCGAGTATTTTGATGTAAAAAATAGCGTACGGGAAACCGTCATATCATATTCGAGAAGCAAGTTGGTCTTTCAGGCTGTAACTTTTTCAAACAATATTTCTTTTTAACATGAAATCTTCAGTGTAAAGTAAATTGCCCCAAAAATGTGCACGCTGCATATTGCTCTCTCACAATATTAAACAGCAACAACAAAAACAAAGAAAGTTGATAACTTGGCAATAATTGTGATGTGAATAATGTAAAAATGACATAACCTGGCTGTTGTGTGCAGCACGAACATGAATGCTGACCTGTCAAGTAAATTTTAATCGGTTGTCCCCCTGCCCCACACACTTTAAAAACGCTGGGTAGAATGTACTGGGTAAAAATGGAATATAACCCTTTTTAAAGTAAAACTTTACCCAATATTGTATAAAATTTCCTAAATATTAGATAAATTGTACTAAATATGGGATAAAATCCACCCAAGACTTGGTCAAATTTTACCAACAAACATGCATGTTCCCTTTTAGCACAAGATGGCCAAACTGGTCTTAGAGTGTATCTAGAGGTTGGCTACACTTCTGCTAATTCAGCGTTGTGTTGTCAGCCCTTTATGAACCTGGACACTTCCCCTGTATATCCTACCTTCCTGTAATTATGGTGACGCACAACCCCCCCCCCCGGGGGGGGGGGGCACTCCGTATATAGTGTGCAGTGGGTAAGTGTCGTCCAGAAGACCCCCATGTTTTATACACTCAAATTTCCGTTCCAAAGCATACCATTATTTTCTCGTTGAGAAAAAGAAGAGAATAACAGTTCCAAAGCACCGCCATTTTTTCTCATTCCGTCGTTCTGGTTGTTCTGGCCCGCCCCGGCCGTTTCGAATATCATTTTTGGTGAAAAGTTGAAAACGAGTGTCATTCCAGGTTCATAATTCCTTCGAGCTTTCTCCATTGCTTCCAATCCGGTTCCAATCCACCCCAGGGAATTCAGTTTTCATTCATGCTGAGCGCGAGCGCATGCATGAAATTAACCCCACTGATATGAATATACACACCATAGACTTACCATGACAAAGCTTATTTAGCTAATGGGAGCTTGTGGGAACCAGTTCCGTAGCATCATATTTATATTGAAATCCATTTCCAATGACCCCTTTTCTCCCAAAATGTTAGTAGTTCCGAAGACCATCCTTTTCATGATACGCTCGTTCCGAAGCCCCCTTTTTTGTCTTGCCGGCGCACAAGACTCTATGGCCCGAATTCTGAACTCCGGTTTAACTTAAACCATAGTTTAAATCTGTGGTTTAACTATGGGTAGCCCAAAATGTCAAAACTTTGTTTACACTGCATGTTCCTTATGTTTACTGGACTCTGGTTCTCATGCTTTAATGGTCAATTAGGAAACTATTGTACTTATCATTCCCAGACAGTTTTTAATATTTTGAGTACCAGAAATGCTGATAAATTGAATATCTACTGTTAGAGATTTTTGTCGCATTTGGCTGATCATAGTTAAACCGCACATTTAGACCATGGTTTAAGTTAAACCGGAGTTCAGAATGCGGGCCTATGTGTCATTCTTCAAATATAAAAGCATAATTACTTGCCTCTTAAATGCAGCCTTACTGTCAGTGTATGTTTGGCCATCTGGTCCTGGATAGTTATAGAATTGAAAGTAAGGCTGAACCAGCAGCTTTTGAGCTCTTATTTCATATTCTTGAATGTTGTTTGGTCTGTCCTCTCCTTCAGCCATTTTGAATTACCACGATACTGTAAATACTACCAAACAGCTTTCAACATACTAGTAGTATACGCAACAGAAATTGTACTTTGGACCATGTATGTATCTTTGACCTTCATTCTCCTTCTTTGTTCAAACGTGACATACCGCTTTTATACCCATGATAACGAGATATGTCTACGTGAACATGGTGAAGAAGTTGAAGAGCGTAGACAGTGTTTGCGGACATCTGTTTAAAAAACAAACAAACATGCTATTGAAAATTGATATGAGCTACTGTAATCATCATCGCCTTTTATTGAGTGTTTAGGAAATTTGTTACAGAATTGTGACAGTAGTTATATACTAGGTATAGCAGAATAATAACACTCATATGATAATTATGATTTTATTAAATATTGCTATTATCATTATTATTATGAGTAGGCCTATTACTATAATTATTACTATCATTAATATCATAAGAAAAAGCACCCTTTCGGCAAAACCGGGGGGGGGGGGGGGGGCTTTATGTTTTTTCGTAATATTTTTTCTTTTTCATTTTTCTCTCTCCTTTCATACTGTCTTGTTTTTTCTTTTATTTCTTAATTTTTCTTTCCTTTTGCTTAGTCTCTCCTTAACTTCTCCGTTTCTAATTATTTCTCTTTCTTTCTCTTTCTCTCTTAATCTTTCTAAGTTCGCTTTTTTATTCTTTATTTTTTTTTGACTACCTACTATTGCCTAGTTCACAACTAAAGAGCATTGTAGTTGCCAACTAGAATATGGGCCTGGTGACTGTTATAATCAAATAAGGTCAGCAATTCCTTTGAAACGCCTTTATTTTCGAGAAATCAAAAATCTTTATTTGGAATACATGTATTGTCACTGTATACTTTTTTTTACACGATTCCCTGCCATGGTACTAATGTTGTTTGGCAAGACATTAATCCACATTTGAATGCATGAGCGCCCATATCGTGGTCGATCGGCTTAAGCCGGGGTAATGATATGATTGCAGGGCCCTCAGGGACAACAATATATAGTACTAATGAGGCTACCCTAGGTAAACAAGACACATTATTATTATTATTATTACTATTATTGATATTATTATCATTATTATTATTACTATTATTGATATTATTATCATTATTATTATTATCATTATTACTGATGATACGAATAGCTTTAATCAAAGACTTCTCGACTTCTTGTAAAAGCAAACTGTATGACTCTCCTACAATGCAACCCTAATACCTCAGTCACATCGTCAAGCCAACTGCACACGGACTCAAAAATGACCGATTCATCGTCCTTCCTGGTAATGTAATTTTCTGTTCGGTCTAATGTCTGTCCGGTGTGGTCTCATTGGTGTGGATGGGGTATAACCCAATGTTTTTGTTCCATGTTTCGTTCAATCGGATGTTATTCCAAATAAAAGTTCTATATCGATATTGTTCAGTTTCAAAATAGAATATGACTGAAACAAATGTAAAGGAAGTTAAATTTGATGGGGAAATATACAAATAAAAAAAAATGGAACCCTGGAAAGCAGATGCACAAAGTCTTCAGTCTCTTTATCACGCCGCAAACCTTTTATTTTAGGAGTAAGTAATTTAAAAGATGTTTCGAGGAGTAATTTTGCTTAACATTGCTTTAGTATGGATTCAGGGATATAATGCATATACAGTCTAACCCTACGAATCTTTCCTGCTCTATAATGTACTTTGAAACTAACTTTTTAATGTTTACCATGACAAGAGTAGAACAGAATATATTAAAGACAATATTCCCAATACCTTCCAAAATTTGTCGTAACAAATGCAGTGCTCATACATAGGATTTAGTAAATTGAAGACCTAAACCCTTCAGGTTCACATCTATTCCGTTACATTTGAGTTCTGATACTTTTCAATAGTATTTTGTGGAGGGCATGATTCCATAGACATGATTTATATTTCAAGCGAAATTATTTGACAGTTTCTTATCATTGCAAGTTTTTAATAGCAAATATGTTTACTTGATAACCAATAAAAGTTCCTAATATTCGTTATTGTTGAATGACTCAAAAGTTGGCAGTAAAGATGTAGAGTATACAGTATGTATTGTCATTTGTCGCGTAAATGATAATGCTTCATTAAACACTTATGCAGATTGTAACCAAGCCACTGTATGAATACAAATCATTATAAAGCGAAATAAGCCAATCCATAAGAACTATTAATGAGTGGAATGTAAGTGACTTATTATATTATATCTTAAGCAGAACTTATAATTTGATTGAGGTGGTTTTATCTGATTTATTACAATTGTATGTAAGATGCCCTTTCATCATTTCATAGTTTATGTCTTGGAATGTTGTAATAAGCTTCGGGTACCACGACATCAGATGGAATCGCGTTCACATCAGAGCAGCCTGTCAGACACAATGAAGAAGAGAATACAGACAGATTTTTTAAACGGAGAAATGTTCTTTGCGGAAGAGCAGAAAGAAACACCTCTTTTTACATTAATGTAGACGGGTAACAACAAAAGTGGTTAAACTATGCGACCCTTATTGGTTTACCTAAGTCACTAGATGGGTGTATGGAAGTGGTATGAGGTGTTTATTCTACTCCTTTTCTATTTCCACCTGTTCACCCGGAGCAAATAAATATTATATTAGCCTTTAAAAGATAGATAATAATCATAGGCATACCCACCCTTCAAGGCAGTGTGAAATCGCACAATTTAATGCAGTGGAAACATTTTTCGTAAAAAAGAAAACTTTACCAATGAAGCAACACCATTGTTACTCGAAATGTGTCAGACAACAATAAGTTAACATATGACATATTCCCAAAATGAATTTCATCTATGAAAATTATATATTTACTAAATATATGCCGTTTATGATACAGTAATAATAAACAAGAATATTGTATTACCGACTGTAACCGTAAAACTAATAAACATAAGATGGATTCGTTTGAAAGAGATTGAGAGCCTGTTGTTCATGATATGACTATATTGTTTACCGATATAATATCATATCTTTTAAAACGAAACACTTGTGTGTGGGTTCCATTTTCCATTTTGTATTTTTAAAGGGACATCAAATATATGTATTTAGTTTAAAGGGGGCAGACAGAAAGAAAGGCAATATATATATATACATGTAGCCTATATATATATATATTTCTCACCGCACAATCCCATAGCGTAGTCAAGCTCACTCCGAAAAATATCCAGGACTCTCTTCACTCCGTCAGCACCCTGTACATGCCATTAGCGAAGTAAAAATAAAATCGTATATAAAATCGAATACATGTATGTAGAAGTAATTATCCTCCGTCATTGTCAATATATAGGCATAAAAGGAAACGGAATAAAGAATCGATGAGAGTTGAATTCACTATAACCTGTTTCTTTTATCTTCAGATATTGAATTCAGTTGCACACATGTAACAAACTACATACAAAAAAAAATACAATAATGCGTACTGGCGCATTGCACTCAGGTGGTGCATTACGTGGGTGTCATTATCGAAATATATTCACATTAAACTTTACCTCTTTGTGTACGTATTTATAATGTGATTTGTTACATCGACAAAAAAAAAAGAAAGAAATATCACCACTGTATTGTATACATAACCTCGTCATTCTATCACTATATATAGGATATTTTGAATTAAGCTATATTCAGCTCTGGCTGAAATAAATGAACTGTTTTTCTTTTTTTCTAGGTTCAGTTTAATTTTCTGTTCTCAGTTTAAAAAAGGTACAACATACAATTCCACATCTTGTTGTATGTTTACTTACATTGAGGATTTGGTATTTGTGATGTCATATGTTTAAACGATGTAGTGTTATTCGATTTCTTAAAGTCTCTCCCGTTTCTCGTATGTATTCCCCCACATTCATTACAATTAATACAATGAATTAACTTTCTGGATGTGCAAGAGAAGGTGTCTTTTGATTTGAATTTCCTTTTATGATCATTACTATCATAAAACAATTGTATCCGTAGCAGGGATATACATGGGCACCTTTTGCATCGCTTGTCTAAACATTTTTAGTTCTCTCTTGTCTTTTTTGTAATGACGCTTTGGTCATTTTTTAAAATTGTCTTTTACGTGAAACGTAATTCCCCCATGTATATATATATATATATATATATATATATACGGTTTTAATCATTACTCACAGGTGGGGGGGGGGGGGGTGTTTGTTTATGGTATTTGAAAAAAAAAACACAATTATTAACATTGTACTAGATACAAAAAAAATTACAGTTTCTGGTTGACCAACCTCCTTTTTTGTTTGTCTAAGAGTTTCGTTCTATATTACGTGCCTTCTGTATACATACTCTGATAAGGTTCTTCATATTTAAGAAGAATGAGCTTCTTTGGATAGAAATGCTGGATGCAAAAGTACAAAGTCTCCTAGCTAGATTACATGGTACATCTTTTTGTGTGGCGTGGATGACAGGAGTCAAAATGTAAAGGAGACATTATTTCCCGTCATCATGGGGCATTACCAGAATTTCAGAGTATCTGAAAAGTGATGCCATGTCAAATCAGGGGCGTCAATGATGGGGTGGCAGTGGGGTAGTTGCCCCAAAGAAAATATTGGGAGGGCAAACAATTGTTTTGCCCCCCAATAAATCCGCAGGTAAAATAAAATAAGGAAAAAAGATGCAAAACTGGGAAATTAAACATTCCAAACAATGAAATACAAAAGGTATTACAGAATCAGACTTCAAGTTTGCCGCTCGCTCTGCGCACATTTTCTCTAATTTTCAAAACTTCATGTAAGACTTTAAAAAATCATGAAGGGCACTATTAATCTTACCCCCCCCCCCCACCATTCGAAAAACGGATCGACGCCCCTGTGTCAAATCACATTTCTTTTTTATTTGTTTGTTCTACATTACCTCACAAGCTAGACCCCACAGAACAGGTCGTCCTACAAAGACTGCCTTAGCACCTCTAGCTAGAGCCTTGAGGACATCTGATCCAGTTCGCACTCCTCCATCCATATAAACTTCGATGTTGCGACCACGAACTGCTTCCGCTACTTCAGACAGTGCATCAATCTAACATATCAATAACAGCATGAGAGAGGGATGAGACATCCAGAATTTAACCTGGCTTTGATTCACTTTACAGTTTCATCTGCAACAGGTTTCTCTATA
Source organism: Heliocidaris erythrogramma (assembly GCA_025617745.1). Taxonomy (NCBI): domain Eukaryota; kingdom Metazoa; phylum Echinodermata; class Echinoidea; order Camarodonta; family Echinometridae; genus Heliocidaris; species Heliocidaris erythrogramma. Next base: position 1,382,939 of record CM046866.1, on the reverse strand, counting down.
AATTCATGCAAAATCATTTAAGTACTGATGATATCGTTTATTTTTAGGGAACCTACTGGTGCTGGTACTCCATCGAGTTGCCGTCCTCCGTGAGCTGATACTATGATGGCATCAGCCCCAGCGTCAGCTGCCTGTTTCGATGCCTTGGCTGCAAAAGGAAATAAATATAAATGTAAACATGCATTTGCGAGGCAATGTGGAAAGTGAAATAAAGGCTTGATTTATATACCAGTCGGTGGAGTATCCAGGAGGGAGAGAGGGAGGGGGGGGGGGGGGGGTGGGGTGTCACTGCAAGGCGCAGGACGCACATGTTTCCTCCATTTTTACGATATCATACACGTACTTTATGATTTAACGGGTGCCTCCCCAATCATTATTCTGAGCTACCTCCTATAACCATGTTCTGTGAAAGTTTACATTCCAGACACACACCCCACTTGCCTCTATTTCAAAATTCTGGATCGGCTTACAGAAACACCATTCGTCCATTATGTGGAGGTGTCGTGGTATAGTGGTTCATTCACTCGACTCTCAATCTAAAGGGTTGAGGGTTCGAATCTCAGCCCGGCACTAACGTCTTTTGGCAAGACATTAATCCACGTTTGCCACTCTCCACCCAGGGTTTAAATGGGTAGGCTAGCTGGCAGGATTTATTCCTTGAAATGCACTGTGCGCGGATTACGGCTGTCGGAGCTAAAGCCAGGGTAATAATATCCAAACCCTTTGGAAGCGCATTGGGAAGTTATATCATTGCGTGATATGCGCTATAAAAGAACGGTTTATTTATTTATTATTATCATTATTATTATATATATTATTATTATCGCGATATAGCAATACGAGCACAGTAAGTTCCCTGGAACTCTGCTTAGTTGTCCGGAGTACATGCAAGTAGTTGAATACGTAAGTATACACAACACAGTATGCCAGGCTACACAAGCTATAACTGATAAAGGTAGACTGTAGTGCTGGGGGTAGTTGTCCGGGGGTAATTGTCCTTGGTGGTAGTTGTCTGGAACTTGATAGTCGGGGGTATACTCGTACTGACACGTTTTCTTATGTTGTATGGTTATGAAATGTCTTTACACGTGCAATCATCAAATGTTCATGTTCAAAAGCAGCACATATGAAATCAATTTTGATGACTTTTAGTAGATAATAAGTGGAGACGTAGTCCATCAGGGCCGACTATGATGTTACATATTATGAACGTATTGCCATTAGGAGGTTCCCCAGTAAAATACATAACATTATCATATTTTATCCGATTTCTGTTAAAACTCTACTCCTTTGCTCCTCTGATTTTCTGCTTCAATTCAAATCATATTGTATACAAGTTTATTTTCCGTTCATTGTAAGTACCTGTCAAAATGCCCTTGCATACTACTGGGAGTGAAGTTTGCCCTTTGATCCATTTTATATCATGCCATGTTAGTTTCGAGTTGAACTGAGACGAGTAATACGTTATCAAATTTGAGTCCCCGTTCTTCTCTGCTTCTATTTGTTCAGGTAGACCTAGCTCCAAGTTCCGATATCTGCAAAGCGGAAATTGATATACATGACAGGATTATGAGTATAGTAAAGCGTTTTTTCTGTTATAGAGGGATGTGCGTTAATGGGCTTGGGGCCATTTGTTTTTCCGGAGGTTCATAATTTCGAAACACAAAATTCCCATACCGGGGGGTTCATAATCCAAAAAAATATATAGGATTCATAATTCCGAGCATTTGCTACATTCCTCGGAATGTTCATATTTCCAAAGGTTCGTTTATCTCGGGTTCATTATTCTGAAAGAATGTTACTAAGATTATCATTACTATGAATTGTTTAGTGGAAAATAAAGACACGATTTGGCGACATCATAATGTTCTTTTCTTTAAAAAAATCATGTTTTTATTTGTAATAAGTGTCGTTATATTGCATTTTGAGTATGCATTATTTGAAATCGCTTCATATCACATTTAACACTTAAATTAAACGACTTGAAACCAATCGTTTAAGTCGTTATCTATCATCATCGCCTGCACTTATGTTCATATATATATACTTATTTAGTTCTCAGGCTGTGGAGTATTAACTGGAATTTTAATGACTGATGACATGAATTACCATATGAAGAACTAACCTAAGCAATTTGTCGTAACCAAAGTTCTCTTGAAACTGCTCTATACTCCAGGCTGTTAATGGAGAATCTACAGTGAATACAATAGCACTGTATCCAGCCTTCTCAGCTTGTTGGATGAGGCTTTTGGTGATGTTTCGATCCTTGAAGATATAGATCTGCATCCAGCGAACACCAGTTGGTACTGCCGCTGACACGTCGGTCACATGTTTGTTTGAAAAGCAGCTTTGAATCATCACCGTACCAGCAGCCGATGTACCTATAATAAGACTTGATCATACTACTTCACGTCTTTCATGTTTAAAAGAATGGATGAATAATTGTGCTGAATATATCTTGAAGCTCTTGGATACAAAACACATCAGCAAGTTTGATGCGAAATTACTATATTATGTCTATGGTTCGTTAGATAAATAGTCTCTTTTGTTTGTGTTATTTGTGTTTTCATCAGGAATCAAATACACATTAACAATAATCTTTTTATACTCTTTGTGTGGTTTGAGGGGGGATTTCATTTTAACCCTTATCGCTTACATGGATCCCTACAAGCAAAATATGGAGAGGAAATTCAATATTGAATTGTATATACCGGTAGTAGAAAAAATATATATATTCGTGCTGAATAAATGCAATTCACTCCTTAATTTGATTTCGCGCGTGTACTGGTGTTTTTAATTTTCTTGGACATACCTTTAGCCGTCCCTATCTCTGCATCTTTGTGAGCAAACCGATGGTTCGCAGAGGGCGCTACTCCAATAGGTGAACTGATTGATGCACCCAGGATTGTGGTCGATAGACACCGCGAAGACACATCGGATAACACATGAGGTCGAAACCTATATCTATAGAGCCAGTACAAGCAGGAGTGAGGAGAAGCGTATATTATATGAGCATTGGAAACAGATGAAGTGATACGAGAAAAACGGTTCAAAAATGGCAAACGGGAAAACAATCACTTAATGATATATTTCTCGTAAACACGTAGCAGTTTTGACATTTTATATTACTAGTCAAAATTATTAAAACACGTACCTGCTTCCTGCTAAAAATTAAGCATGACTTATATAGATTTGCTTGTCAACATTTTATTCTATATTTCTACAATATCAAGTTGTCGTATTATAACCAAGCACATGAAAGCCCTTGATAAATAGTACTGGCTGTTTTCGAAAATTTCGTAAACATAGGCTTGTGCAGAAAATGGTTAGATTTAAGTAGGATCAAAGTACATAGCAGGCAGCATCTTCCTGTGCTTTATTAGCTATCAATAACTGATTTGAATAATCTACTGATCTCTGATCTTCACTAAGCCGTGCACCGGCCAACACCACACATAAGCCCCCGCCCGCCCCTCGCCCCTCGCCCCTCGCCCCTACAAACTAAAATGATGTACACCATTCAATGTTGATAGAAGAAGGAAATCTATTTCCGAATCTTTTATTTAATTCCTTTGTTTGCCCCTTTACACCCAACTACAGGTGCGTTGCTATTCCGAGTATGTGATAAAGAAAGAATGCATTGTATCTAATTCCCCACAATTCTTGGTTCTGGGGGTCTTATAAGATGAACTAGAAATTTAAGAAAATGCAATGTAGTTTATGGATTTGTTCCTTTATCACTGCACTACATCTTTTCAACATGCTCCAGACAAAAATGGGGCATTGATCCATGCGATGTGTGCAGGAAAGACACAATCTGCAATAGACCGCTTCGGTACACTCTTAGAAATATTGGGCAAAATTTTACCCAAATTTTACCCAACATGAGGGTCCTTATGAGTCCGACCAACTTTTGGGTAAACTTTACCAATTTCATTCTTATTTTTGACCAATGTTGGGTAAATGCATGTAAAAGTTGAGCAAGATTTAACCAACCTATGCCCAATCTTCATTTACCCGGTGGCATTTACCCAGCATTTCTAAGAGTGTAATGTATGCAAATTTGATACATACCTTTCAGACAAAGGTTGTCCTTGACAACCTGAAATCTTGGCGGACGTAGCAACAATTAATGTATGCAAACTGGATTCTAAGCATTGAGGCTCATTTATAAATAGCTCAGAGAAGAAATGTGCAACATTTGCATACATTATAAATCCGGTCTATTGATAAAGCTGATATAGCTCTTTGAAGGCCCATGAAAAATCAGTTAAGTAAAAAGTCAGGGACCAGATAAAACCACATAATTTTTTTTAATAGGCCTGTTTACTAAGTGTATTTAAATGTATGCATGTTTCTCTCCAGAATCCTTAGCTACCAACTATTTAGTGCACCTGATATGCATAACGGCATCTCTATGGATGGAATCCATTTTGCATAAATTAGATGTTGCTATGTCGGGCAAGCCTCTGGCAAGCTTTTTAGTCGTCAAGAGAAACTTTTGTTCAAGAAGTATGCATAAAATTAGTAAACAGGTCTATTAAAAGAACGTAAAAATATGCCCCTGATTATGCGTAAACAAAATATTTGTGTATAACCCTCAATCTGAACTTCTGACATTATGTACAGTTTTCTATTGTATACGGGAGTTCAATTCCCTCCACCTCAAGCCCATTTGTATGGCAATAGACCTGTTCAGAAATATTTTCAAATTTTATGCATACTTTTAAAACCAAGGTTGTTTTCGACAACCTGAAAGCTTGTCAGAGGCTTGTCAGACATATCAACAAGTAATGTATACAAACTGGATTCCAAGTATTGTAGTTCATTCATTAATAACAGGTTAATGGAATACCTCGTTACTAGGTCCCCAGGAAAGAAACATCCATAAATTTGAATAACTTTGTAAACAAGGTCTATTCCCTCCACCTGAAGCTCATTGTATGGCGATTTGATTTAGTGTTACTGAGTGATTTCTATAGTCTGGAGGAAAAGCTTTAATGGTCATGATGATTAAACATATTTCCCCCTTCCAGACAATGAATGTTGATAGATAACACAGCATATCGCAGCCTGACATGAACTTTGATTGTAATAAGTACGGATCAGACCACCGATAACCATAAAGATAACGAAATTTTCATTTATGGTATACCCTATACAACTGCCCTACAGTCAACATACACGAGCATACTCACACGTACACCCAACATAATAGGGTGTACCTTAAAATGAAAATATAGTTGTTATTATCTGTGACGTGTGACAAACCCTTAATACTTTAACATTTTCTGCGCAAGCCCTTTTTAATCGAACATTCCGAAAGTAGATAATACCCACTCAAGCGTCATCTATTTGCAATAATCGAAGTCATTCATCATATTGTGAAAGTTCTATTTTGGAGGAATTTTCAAAAGTGTATGATTGTGTAATGTGTGTTATTGACTGTGTACACGGTCGGGTATACATGGCAAAAGATGGCATTGATTAGTTCTCTTGTTTTGAATGAAGGTCAGGTATTTAAATGAATTGTAAGTAAAACTCTAGAACGATATATCATGACAACTATTTGAAAAATTGTAGAACTTACTCCAAGAAGATTTTATATTATTTAACTTTACAGTGTGTAAACTTAGGAATGATATGAGTTGTAGCATTCGAATTGTTATTGATCAAAGGTTTCAATTTTTCCTCGAGTGTAAAAAGAAAGCAAACATTAGCTGAAGCACGTGGAAAGCATCAAGGTCAAGAAAGTGTGATTATTAGGTCATTCTCACTTTTGTGTTTCTAACATTAAGGTCTATGCCATCATTGAATGATTGTACTCTATTTGAGGTGATACGGAGCAAATGATAATGATAATCACAATAAATTCCTTAAATTTATAGATGTCAAAATTCAATGGAAGTAATGCAATAGAAGTAGAAGACAAGTTAACAACAAGTTTGCTGCATAGAACTTTGAAATTTAATTTTCCCCTAGACTCTTTAAATATCTTCTCATGTATCAACAAAATACACAAATTCACAAGTAAGATCATGTAGTTACAAATGGAATTTGGGATTATATCTTCTTCTTCTCTTCTATCCATTAATATTGACTTGTAACATTTATTCGATTTTGGTTAGTTTAGTGTATTTTAGCTGAAGCATAATGAAATGAAAGAGAAATAATAGCCCTCAATAGCCCTTAATAAAGACAATTTAAATGCCATTAACGTTTTTTAATGAAATACATATCACACAACATATTTACCAGAGGTTGCAATCTCATACCTTTTGAAAGCCGCGATGCTGTCGGAATATGTTTGAAAATTTCCCCCAGGAATATCGTAGTAATCCCAATAAGTGGATTTCATCACGTTTCTGGCCAAAACTTGGTATTCCCGAATGTTTCTTGGTCTTTGTGACATATCTGCTGTTTACTCTGGTCACTAAGTCTGATAACACACCAGTCTAACCTCAGTCACTGAAAAGATCTAATTGCTGATATCCTTCCTGAATCGATTTATCTGACCCCGACAAGATATTCGTGCGTATGTTAGCCCATTATCAGCGATTCAATATCTTGCACTTTGTTATTTTTTCTATCGCAATGTATCATTTCCTCCACTCCAGATTTTCTTATTTGGTCAAAGAGGGCCGGTTCATGAGTGGCCATTTGTCGTTGCATATAGCTGAAAGTAATAGTGGCTGACCGCCTGCAAAGTTAAATGTTTGAAAAGCTGAAATGTTTTCTTCTAAATGAATATGTAAAACAAGCAGAGGAAGACATCTGATGCACTTATCATGATGCCCTTATCATTGCCAGATTTGTTAGAAGAGATACCCGCACCACTTTACTTCGGAGGAAGAAGAATCTGCGTGAAACAGAATACAAGGACATTATGCTCAGTGAGCATTTGGCCCCATCACGGGCTAAACTGCTTCAAGTGATCAAGCGAGATGAGGAGACTGATAAAGTTTGGACTGTAGATTGTAAGATCTTCTGTACACTGAAAAGAGATCCCCAAAAGAAATATGTACTGTCTACTGCTGAGGACTTATTCAAGCAGCTAGGATGGGGGGAAGAAAAGCTCAAGCGATCAGGACTCTTCATTAATGTCTCTGGCTAGGGAAACGAAGACCCTCTTTTGGAGTGCCTCGCCAATTCTGTTCCTGGACATAGCCCGTTCTTGCTTTCTGTTGTAGCATTAAATGTTAACGGTTTGACCAGTAAGTTAAATGCTGGTATTATTGATGTGTATTTAAAGGCTTACGATGTTATTTGTCTTTCTGAAACATTAACCGATTCTATTGATCTGTCTAACTCCTATCTATACAATTTTGAGTGTTACTGTTTGCCTAGAAGAAGTGAACAGAAATTTGGAGGATTTCATGGCATGTGCATTTTAATGAAAAAACACATATTTGAGCATTCAGAAATGTTAGGTAATACCACTTCTCCTTCAATTATTTGGATCAAGGTTCACAGTGAAATTTTAGGATATGAGTTTATATTGGGTGCAGTTTATCTACCCTGTGAAGGCTCAATTCATCACAGCCATGAGGTCTTTGAGTGTTTTGCACAGGATGTAATCAACCTTAAAAGTAAATTTAATATACCTTTTTGTTAGTAGGAGATTTCAATGCTTGTACAGGGTTACTCGCTGATTATGTTGATATTGATGATAATGTTGTATCTGACATTCTTGGTTTGAATTTTTGTGATGATCCAAATCTGTCACCAACATACATGGTTCCCAATGAACGTCAAAATATGGATGTAAAGGTAAATAATAATGATAATCAAGTTATTGATCTTTGTAAAAGTTTGGGTTTCTCTATTGTGAATGGACGGTTGGGTGATGATATTGGTGTTGGAAATTACACATGTTTTAATAAGAATGGGGGTTGTAGCAGCATTGATTATGCCATTGTGTCTCATGATTTGTTTCATAACATACAAAACTTCCAAGTTGATCTGTTTGATAAGTGTCTATCGGATGTGCATTGTCCCATCATTTTGACCTTGCAGTCAGAGCACAACCAAGAAATTCATGATATTGAAGTCGCAAGTGATGATGCCCTAATTAAAACAGTTTGTGACTCGTCCAAATCCAGCTACATGTCCTTTAAGTGGGATTGTGAAAATGTAAATGAATACTCTGATCGGTTACACAATTTAACCTTACAATTACCAGGAATTATAGAACATATTCATGAAGATGTCAGTCAGGAGATGGTAGATAAGTACTACTCTGAGATTTGTAATTCTTTTTTGCAAGCTGCACTTGATCTTGGTGTGTGTAAGTGGAAACAATCAAAGAAAGTAAGGAATCATGGAAAGAAGGATAATAAGAATTTTTGTTCGCAATTATGGTTTGATGCTGAGTGTGAAGCTGCACGTAAAGAGTATTTTAACCTAAGGAATAGGCTAAGCAGGAAAATTCAGTTAGGTAGAAGATTAGATATTCAAGTTTTAGATATTGATGACTTACATAGTGATTTTGTTTTGGCAAGCAAAAAGTATAAAAAATTGTTACGGTACAAAAAGAGAAAGTATGGTAAAAGTATCAGTGCATCTTTACGGTCCTTGAAAAATAATGGTAACCCAAGAGCCTTTTGGAGTTTATTAAACAGTAGTAGTCATCAGATTAAAAGTACAATTAACATTTCCTTATGTGATCTTGTACATCATTTTAAATCTCTTGGGACCATATGTATATCAGATAATCATTCAGAGGAGAGGATGATTTTGGATACTGGTAATATGCCTATACAAAATGATGGATTGAATAAACCTATCACACTGGAGGAGGTTGAATTAATGATTAATAAACTGAAAAATGCCAAAGCTTGTGGAAAAGACTTGATCAGGAATGAATTTCTTAAAAGTAGCCCTGTGGAAATGCGTAGAGTAATTGTTGACTTTTTCAATGTTGTTTTAGAAAGTGGGATCGTACCTTCTGAATGGTGTATAGGAGTAATTATCCCTATTTTTAAGAATAAAGGTCAAAATTCAAACCCAGATAATTATAGAGGAATAACCTTGCTGAGTTGTCTTGGTAAACTATTTACCTCAGTCTTAAATAATAGAATTTCTAACTTTCTTGAAAGTAATCACATGTTAGGTGAGGAACAAGCTGGATTTCGCTCAACATATTCTACCATTGATCATGTGTTCGTTTTGAAGACTATTATCGATTTCTACCTACAGAAAAAGAAGCGTTTATACTGTGCATTTATAGATTATAAAAAAGCATTTGATTTGGTTGACAGGAAGTTGTTGTGGTTTAAGTTGTTGAAAATAGGAGTAAATGGCAAAGTCCTGAATGTTGTTAAAAACTTGTACAAACATGCAAAGTCTTGTGTTTCTGCCAATGGCACAGTGTCTGAATTTTTCACATGTAATGCAGGAGTCAGACAAGGTGAAAACCTCTCACCATTGCTGTTTTCTGTCTATTTAAATGACTTTCAAGAACACATTGCCAACTTTTATCCTGGCTTGAAAACTTTAAATGAAGAAATCAATAATACCTTGCAGGGTGAGGAACAAGAGTTTTTTTCAAAATTATTATGCCTGTTGTATGCAGATGACACAATAATACTGGCAGAAAGCCCTGATGAATTGCAAGTAGCGCTGGATGCAGTGCAAGAATATTGTAATACCTGGCGTCTAACAGTCAATGCAAGTAAAACAAAAATAATGATTTTTTTCAAGAGGGAAAATTAGGAAGATACCAAATTTTACATATGGTCATGAAAAAATAGATGTGGTATATGATTTCACTTATCTTGGAGTACAGTTTAATTATAATGGCTCGTTTAAGAAGGCAATTTCAAAGCAGATAATTCAGGCAAGAAAAGCTTTATACAGTATGTTAAGTAAAGCAAAGAAAATGCAGTTGTCAGTCGATATTCAATGTCATTTATTTGATCATTTGATCATGCCTATTCTATTGTATGGTAGTGAGGTCTGGGGATATGAAGATTTAAGGCAGATCGAAGTTTTCCATAGGAAATTCCTCAGAACTTTATTATCTGTAGGTTCATGTACCCCAGATTGCATGGTTTATGGTGAAATTGGTCGAGGATTGATTTTGAATCAGGTGAAGCGTCGACTAGTCAATTTTTGGTCAAGAATTTTGAGGGGTAAAGATAGTAAATATTCATACATGTATGTCTTTTTGAAATTTATTTCTGCCATTCATAGAAATGAACACTCAAACTGTAATTCCTCATGGTTAAAGTTTATTGAAGATACATTCAATCAAACCGGCCTATCCAATATATGGCTAGGTCAAAATAGTGGATTGGGTTTGAATATTAATTCTTTGTTAAAATTGAGACTGAATGATATTTTTTCTCAGGAATGGAGAGATGTAGTTTGGTCAAATCGCATTTGCACAAATTATAGATTATTTAAAGACAACCATGTATTTGAAAGTTATTTACTCACCCTAAATAAAACTGATGCTTTTACTCTCTGTAGGTTTCGGTGTAGATCTCATAAACTACCTGTAAACAAGGGACGATTTGATGCAAACACACCACATAGTGACATGCAGTGCCCTCTTTACCTAAATACTGATATAGGTGATGAATTTCACTATATTTTTGTTTGTCCTTTTTTTTTGAAAAGGAGAGACGTTTATATTTGCCAAAAAAGTTTTTTACATATAGGACCAGGCTTCCGAGTGCTTTGCACATGACAGAACTATTTGATACTAGGAACACTTCTCAGTTGAAGAATCTAGCTAGATTTACACGCCTTATTATGTTTCAATTTTCTGAAAAAACAGAAAAAGAAAATACCTCAGGATTTTCTGGTAGTACAACTAGAGTTGGATCCATACGTACTCGTAGCGGTAGGATAGTGAAACGGCCTGTTTTGTTTACATTGTAGCTTGTAAATAGACTGTATTGTTCTTACATATTACATCACTGTACACTATCTATGCATACATTGCGTTTTTTAGTTGGTTATATTCTACACATGTACATTGTTTTTATAGAACTTTTGTTTGTAATTGTATCATTATGTCATTATCTTTGTAAAATAATTGTATTCAAAAGTCATGTATTGTTATTTATACTTTTATGTTTATACTCTCATACCCCGAGAGGGGGTCAAAGAGTCAATAAAATTCTACAAAATAAACTTATCAGTGCATCAGATGTTTTCCTCGACAGTTATGTGATAGAGTCTTGTAATCCATTCATTTATCCTAATCGTTAAACTTAAAATATTGATGCCATCAGGTTCATACTCAGAACGGTGAATCCTTTCTATTCATTCCTATCTTCACTCTTCTTTTAATTCATTCAATGTAACACCGAAATCTTGCCGTCATATTTCATCTTTTTCGCTGTAGTTAGATAAATTTAACTACTATACATATTTACGTACATAAAAAATCACGACAAATCGCGGTATGACTTTCGACATTGCCATTGCGCATGGGTAGTGTATACAGTATAGCGATTATGCAATTATCAATTTCCTATCGATAACTATGCTTTTCCGTGCTCATATCCATACTTCTTTTTTTTATTTGCACTTTAGTATCCTTCGCTGATTATTCACTCACATTTAATGAAACTTTCAATGATACATGTAGTTGTTTTACTTAAAGGGTTACTAAAATAAAAAATTAATTGCCCATTTTTCGTAGGAAGGAGTCATCAGGAGCCAAAAAATATCTATCACACACTTTTTTATGCATTCAGTCGTATTTCATAATCATTTGAATAGTACGTTTTTGCTGATTTACAGAGTCATAAGCCCCGCCCCTAAAAAACCCATCGAAGCGACATCGTGATCTGTGACGTATGAAAAGTAAAGGAAAATATTCTACCCACCTGTATACCGTGTATGCCCCCAGGCCCGGCAGGCCCAGCCCGGTACGGTGCCGAGTGCGAGCATGATATTCACCGCATCGACCATTTGCATTGCATATTTTCGTGTTTAATTGCTCACAATAACGTTCATTTGAGGACACAGTTTCATCAATAATGCCTAATCGGTGTATAGTTGCCGACTGTAGCAAGACCCCTAAAGATGGTGTAAACCTACATCATTATTTTGCTAAAGATGAAAATCTACGGAAATTGTGGGTCGCAAAGGTAAAGCTCACGCGGGCAGAGTGGCAAGGGCCGGCCAAGTGAGCGGAGTACAATCTGCAGTGATCACTTTGCCGAAGATGATTTTGAGGATCCTGGCCTGTATTCCGAATTTGGCATGAAGAAAAGGATAAGCTAGCTAAAAGATTCAGCTATTACAACGATCAGACTTGGAGTCAAGTCTTCCAATCTGTCTTTCAACGACAGCAGCTGCAGCAGCTTCACCCGTAGACCGAAAATTCTGTCTCTCGTTCGTTAGCTCGTCTTAGCTAACGAACGAGAGACATAATTTTCGGTCTATTTCACCCGTAACTCCAGGGAGCTCCAACGCATTGTAGCTCCCTGGAGTTCACCCACGGCCCCTTCACCGTATTCTGCGAGGGGTTCAAACATATAATATGGTCGAATTCCCCTTGCCACTCGAGCTTCTTTGCCTTCGGGGTCTGATAAATCATCTGATAAATCATCTGATAAATCAGAGTTCGTATCTGCATGGCTCAGAAAAAGTCCTCCAACTCTGAATCGGGGGGCACTTTTCCTCTCTCTCTATAAGTTACTCGAATTCAGCCAAAATCTAAGTCAATACTACCGTACTATGTAAAGCGAGGTAAAAAAAAAGCCGTAAGTGAAATAAACAAAACAAAAGCGTTCACCAGTCGCTATGTACGAGGGGAACATATAGTCACTGCCGTACTAAAGATGTGTAGGACATTGTACATACAGACGCATAAAACGGCTGTGCACGCGTTTAAGACCAATGCAAAACTTTCGATCGGCAAGCTCAGATGGATGAGAACATTGTTCAATAGAAAAGCTAAAAAACAAAGCAAGAGCTGTATATTTGGGCAAAAGCGTTTTCTGATCTTGTACAAAATATATTGCTAATGATTATTCACTCCTAAGATTATATTGATTAATTTCCTTTTTTCATAAATTGTCCGTTGAACAGAGGGGTCAAATACCGCATTCTGTGTACAATATTATATGTTGCAGCCTGCAGATCTTGTGCCTCTTACTCTTCATACGTCACTTGGGGGTTAGCCAATCAGCTCACGAGTTTTAAGGAACGGTCCCAAAACCTCTACTTTTCCCCCTTTTTCGCCAAAACGAGACATAATTTGGACAATCGATTGGTAGATTCGTGATTAGAAGGAAAAAATACATGGAAAGAGCACCCATTTTTTCTCTAATTTAGTCAACCTTTAAAGGGAATCTTGAGTTCTGGGAAAGGTGAAAAATAATTTGTGAGCTTTCTCATTCCTTTTATGTCAGTTTGGAAGAAAATCATAGTAGAAATGTCCCCTGAAAATTATTTCTCATCAAAGGCCCTAATATTCGAAATTATCATGCCGCATCTGTGTGCAGTCCCATATACTCATTTATGTGTGTGGTGCATGTGCTTTTGATCGAGTTTGGGTTGATTTCTTATCATTTTGATAAATCCAAAACTTCACAGTATACACCAAATCGTTATTCAGACATGATCAGCCATTCCCAACAGACCGCTTCTGTAAGGTATACAAATTTTGCACATATATTCGCTGAGCAGCTAGTGATGAGCTATTCCATTAACCTGCTTTTATAAATGAGCCTCAATGCTTGGAATCCAGTTTGCATACATTATTTGTTGCTATGTCCGGCAAGCTTCCGGCAAGCTTCCGGCAAGCTTTCAGGTTGTAAAGAACAACCTTTGTTTGAAAGGTATGTATACAATTTGCATACATTACCGAAGCGGTCTATTGCTTCCAGACAGTTTCGTTCACAATGTAATCGCATGACCAGAACCCAACTTTATCTTTAAACTTATCTTCAACTATTTCTTGTTCTTTCTCACAACCTTGTAAGACTTATATTTTATTACTCCCTGGAGCCTATAACCATCAAGCTTTGCTTTTGCTTTAGGCTCCTTCATATCCTCATTTCCAATTTTGTTAGTCATTCCTTACAAGTTACGACAAGTAATCCAAAGTGATATAATATATTTTGTATGTACTTATGTTTATTACATAAACACTGTATTATTTTTATCATTCTTGTGACAAGCCAACAATATGTATTAAAATGAAATGTGAAATGTGAATATGAAAGTAAAGCGAACTTGAACTTGAGCTTGAACTTGAGTTAGAGGCCAGCCATTCAGCACTGGACTAGGGTTGCAGTGGATGAAAATAGATCAGTTCAAGTGTATTTAAATTTGTGCACACTTCTTCTTCAAGGGCTCGTTACAACGTATTGTAGGCCTACTTCAGTAGTCGCATGGCACTTTTAACAGTTAATATTTCAAAAAAATAAGCATCGTATCAGACTGAGGTGTACAGTTGAAGGATGTAAAATATACTGGAAACAAGTTTCATGACATTTCTCTGAATACTTTTCATAAAATATTGCTCTGAGTATTTAATTAGATTTTCACTTTTTGAAAAATCGAAGCCAGAAAGTCTGTGTAGCAGTAATTAATTCAGAATTCAACAATAGACATGTTTTATGCATACTTTTAAAACAAAGGTTATTCTTGACTAACGGAAGCTTGTCAGAGCCTTATCAGACATAGTAACAAGTAATGTATGCAAACTGGATTCCAAGTATTCTAGTCCATTCATTAATAACAGGTTAATGTAATACCTCGTTGCTAGGTCCCCAGGAAAGAAACATCCATAAATTTGAATAACTTTGTAAACAGGTCTATTGCCATTGTGCATTGAGCTGAAATTCCAGAACGCCTTTTACCCCAGAGTCATTAATGACAATGGACAGCAAAAGGCTAACAGCAATAGGCTATTTTCGTAATGTATTCAAATTTATACATGTTTGCCTAGGGACAAACTATTACATTCACTTGTAAAAAGCTATTCTTTTTCAAAAGTCAGAATGTGAATGTGGATGTAATAGTTCATTACTAGGAGTTGGACAAAGAGGTAGTATCAAATTTAAATACATTACGAAAATGGCCGATTACAGCTGCCTGTTAGGCAATAGACATAGACATGTGAACTAATCTTATGCATACTTCTTGAACAAGGGTTTCTCTTGACATAAAAGCTTGAGAGGCTTTTCCGACATAGCAAAAGTTAATGTATGCGAAAAGGATTCTTTCCATAGGGGTACCATTATGCATAGCAGGTGCATTATACTTGGTAACTAGGGATTCTAGAGAGAAACATGCGCAAATGTAAATACATTAGTAAACAGGTCTATTTGACTAACGGGTACATTAAGTCGACACCTAACAATGCAGTTTATTCCGTCATAATAGCGACCCCTACATTAGGTAGACAGTTGGTACATTAGGTCGACAGTTGAACAAAGAAAAAGAACAAAAACTGTCCTCCTAATGTACCCATTAGTCGTTTATATATTACCCTATAATATGTTTTGTAAATATGTATATTGTCACAGCCGATTAAAGCTAGCCATTTGCTTGTTGTCCAGAGTAACTGATTGAATACCAGACTCAAACAAAATACAATATGAGACATGCATTAAGGGAATTAAGTTTAATTCCAGTCTTCAAAATTCAGTTATATACTTTAACGGTTTACAATGTATCATAGAATATAGTATTCTTCACAAAATGATAATGAACATAGTTTTAGGTTCAAATACATGGAAATATAAGATACATTTGGCTTTTAATGTTTACATGTTATTTGCTACTAAAAAATCATATCTTATAACATACTATTGCATTTAAACTATTAATGTAGTACTTGAACATTTAGTGTTGATTTAAGAACAATGACATGTCAGAAAAGATAATGAATATCACATTTCATGCCAAAGCATAAATATTACAAAGTTTTAGTCCATAAGATGTTACATAAAACTCGAGAACCAAGTTGATCTGAACAAAGGAAACATCTGATCTTCACCCATAACACTGGTTGCAGACATCTTTCTGCCAACTGAAGTACTCGACCCCAGGCCGAATTGGAGAACAGCTTATGCTGACTCTACCCTTCTTCTTTTCTCGAGTCTAGTATCTGACTCCTGAGTCAGAGTTAACACCATCTACGAACATGAAATTACACAAGGATAATAACTATCTATCCATAATATGTAATAGAATGTACAATAAAACACAAGTTTAGTTTGTGTAAAAACTATATTTCCACATTTTAGCTTCATTAATGATTACAAACATGTGAAGCTAAATTTAACTCCATCTGTAACATTTCACACAGAAATATACTTAAGACACACTTTTAAGTCTTATTCATAAGTCTTGTTTGTAATCAACATTAAGATAAAATTGTGCAATATCAACTTCAATGAAATAAGCTTTACTGCTTCAAGACAATTTAGCACTTGTAACATTTCACTTATACATTTCACTTTTCTTCTGTGATAATAAAAATATTTTGCCTAAATTGTCTTTAAAATTACTGCATAGGAAAATAAACTTACAGTTCAACTGATGACATTGAAGCTTGGAAGCACAAACACAGCTCCTTGTCCAGTACAGACAAATGCTGGTGACAGCAGGAAACGCTGGAAACGCACAAAATTGCCACGCCCAGTTTAAAACTAGCAGCTCAAACATGCTGCCATTCGCCTAGCTGCACCTAGCAAACTCCTAGCAGGCAAACTGCTGCTGCTGCTGCTGCTGCAAGACACCACAAATATGCAGAGATGCCAACCGTTCCGGAATATGCATGAGGTCAAAATTAAAATGTGAATTACGCAACGGTTGAATGCTTGTGAGAGAAAACATGACAACAATAACCATGCTCTCCGCTATTCACTTGTCATGAAAGCCTTGAAATCCACCTCATACATATTCCGGAACAGTTGGCAACTCTGAATATGTCTTGTCTTCCCAAAATCAAAGCTTCATGTGACCAAACTAGCCACCCCTAATGTTACACCCTACCAAAGAATTTAGGATTTCCCATACCTTACTATCTCCTAGCAACAACCCATGAAAGGAACCTACATGCCAATCTTGCATTAAACCTGTGCTGAATTAAAAAGAACATGAATAAAATTATCCTAAAAGCACTGGCCTGTGTCAGGCCATTCAATAAGCTGCCTGCTACATATTTGTATTAAGAACAAAAGACATAACCAGGTGCTACATCTAGGGCAGTCAGTCAAACTGGCTGGATTAACTGCTTAGCAACTAAGAGAGATAGACATGACTTGTAACATATATAAATAATATAACAATCTTGTTTCTATACTGAGCTAAAGTAGTCTTTATTCTTTGTGTATGTACTCTCCAAACTATATAATGCCATTTCAAAATAACTAATATATACATGGTTATTTTTTCAACGGATTTTAGAAAAATATTAGTAAAATATTACCAGGATACCATATACTTTGTATATATATATATATTTCTGTATGTTCTTATTTATTTTTTGTCATGAGATTATTTTCATTTTTTAAAGTGGGGGGGGGGGGGGGGGGGGGGGTACCAACAAAAGGGGCACTTGGGGGTAAAAAGGGCACCTACAAAGGGTGAAAACAAGGCGGAAAATGCCACTTTGACACATCAGTATACCACTACATTCTGATTAATACACTATGGAGGATCATTTTCGACACATTTTTGTGTATGTCTTAACATGGTTCTAGATAAAACTACTTTGCAGTGGACTGTAATGGTCTGATTATTCATTTTCGAGCGAGCAAAATATTGAAGATAATTTCAATAGCAGCGATTTTCCTAATGTGAAAAGAAGGCAATGATGAATGCGAGCGAGCGTAGCGAGAGAGCTTTGGAAAAAATGTAGAAAAAAATGTCCTCCTTCCTGTTATGATTAAGGGGCACTGCTCATTCTTGTATAATTGTGCCCCTCCTGCCCCCAACTCCACTGACCTTCATTGTGCTGATATCAGTAGAGGAATCTATTATTATAAAGCATCTCTGCTTATCTGGAGCTATAGGTAGGCCTATGTGTCTCATTTGTGGGCATTAGGGCACAGTTTGTAGGCGACAACGGAGTACTAGTATATAGGTACAATATATTATATATATATAGGTAGGGCACTTATCAGAAGACAAAAGGGGCACTTACCAAAAGGGGAAATAATACTATTAGAAAGAAAAAAGGGTGACTGATCAGAAGTAACAGGGGCACTTAAAAAGAAGCATTTATCAGAGGGGAAAAGGACACTTACCATAAGGAAAAATTGTACTATTAGAACGGAAAATGGGCACTAATTAGACGAAAAACAAAGGCACACATTTCAAAAGGGGCAGTGAAGTATGAAGTCAAAGGGGGCACTTATCAGAAGGTAAAAAGGGCATTTATCAGAAAGCAGAATGGGCGCAGTTATACGATGGAAATGGGCACTTACCAGAAGGAAAAATTGCACTATTAGAACGGGAAATGGACTAATTACACAAAAGGGCAATTATTAGATTTCATAAGGGGCAGTAATGTCTCAGGTTAAAGGGGCACTTATCAGACGGTAAAAGGGCACTTATTAGAAAGAAAAAAGGCACTATACGAGAAAAGGGGGCACTTATCAGCTATGAAAAGGGGCACTTTAGGGGTACTTGAAAAAGTGGGGGGGGGGGGGGGGCACTGTGCCTGCCCCCGGAGCGCCGCTTCTGGCCAAAACCCTCTGGCGCAGTGATAGATCGAGATGCGCCGTGTCATGTGATATAGTTTTTACCAATCAGTATGTATGAGGTATATAATAGGGTTTTGCTGTACAGAGGTCAGAAAAAATACGATTATTCGAATCAGCGAATAATTACATTTGCGAGAGAATACAGGGCAATGCACTGCATTAGCTTGCTATGTTCTGTTTCCACGGCGTTGGCAGACGGCCAAATCTCAAGGCGCGCGCTTTTGGGCAAACGCGGGATACCGCACTGCAAAGAACACGCCCTCACCGCACGCCTGGGATTGGTGGACAACTGCGCATTAAGCGCCATATCGGCGTCCGTGGAGACAGCCAATGAACTTGTGCGCAGGCTCGGGTTAGCACCACCTCTACGCGTAGAGTAGCCAATCAAATGCGCTAATGAACAGAAGGAACGCGCACATGGTTCTCGGAATCTGAATCATGCTTTCAGTCTCAACTCAACCTCTGGGGACAATGGATGTTATTTTGGATGCTCTGCGATGAACATTCCTTGGACGCGTTATAGTTTATTTCAGTTGAGTCGTCGGTTTTAATGCTCTGCCTGGTGCTTCGTATCGAGCCTACCATAGGATCTACGTTTACACTTTCGCTGAAGGTACCGAGTGACCTCTATGTAGACTACACGACAAGTGTAATTACTGTCATTGTTCTTTCATTGCAATTGAGAAAAGTATTAACCTGCGGGCAGAGCAGTGACCCAAGTGATGGGCAAGCTGAAAGCACTCCCGGGCCGCGGTAAGCCGGCCAAAGCGGGGACCGACTCTGACTCTGCTCGGAAAACTGCGGGCAGAGAAATAACGAGAACTTGGAGACGGCAGCAGCAGAGCCAGAGGTGGTAAGGCGGCGGCCGGGATCGACGGGGGAGAGACCCACCAGCGGCAAGGCCAACAGATGCTCTTGGGGCCAGGACAGATAGAAATAAGTCCTACACCACAGCCACAACCGAGCCAGCCGCAGTTGCCCCTCCACACAGCCAGGTGAAGTAGTTAGTGCAATTGTTAGTGCACATTGTATATGAAATGTACCACAGACTTTGTACAGTGGATCAATATAATAGACCTAAAACGTGTGTTTAGTCTATTAATAAATACTTGCACCTGAAGTGTTGCAATGATATTCCACATGATTATTAGATTTCAGATAAAAACCTTGTTGGTTTCAGAGATATATCAAATTGGAGAAGTAAAAGGATTGATCACCCCCCCCCCCCCCCCAACGCATGGAAATAAACATTTACATTTTAAAAAAAAATGCATTTTTATTTATTTTCTACACATGGGCTGGATCACCCTCTTCAGCCAAAGGCTGTTCTTCGGAGGGGTCCAGAGGCTGTACATGCATTATGGAACACTCCTTACAGACCTTACAGATCTTGCACTATCAATCATTTTGACCGTCAGGGTTCTGATGGCCCAAAATAGAGTGGAAATAGAAGGAAACCTCCTATGGAAATGAGTCTATAAAAATGCCTACTGGCAAACAAAAACTCAATATAAAGGAAAATTGGTGTCAATAGTTCAATAATGTCTCCATTGTTAATTTTCTATTCTTTTAACATAATCAGAATCTTTTAGAAGTTATACAAATAAAAATACGAAAAGTGGATTGAAATTCCTTCTAAATTATGAAAATGGATATATATCATTATGGCAAATGTCAAGCAATATTCGGAATACGGTGGCAAGAAGGGAACAACTTTTACAAACTAAATGTCTTTCAAAGCCCTAACCATTCATTATTGTGTAATGGGAGAATTGGAACCATCGGAAAAAAAAAAAAAAATAAAAAAAAAATAAAAAATTGATTTAAATTGGTGAAAATCAAAAACTATAAGAAGTACTGCATACAGACACGAGTCTATGTATATGGGACTACACCAACGTGGAGCAACTTTAGTCCAAATATTTTAACTTTTCCTTGTCATATTGGGAGTATTTCAAGAGCAATAATTTTCAGGCGGCATTCTTATGTTCATCTGACTGGGGAATTAATTGAATGAGAAATCTCACATTGACATCTTCCGTCACCATCAGCTCATGACCATTACCAGAAGTCAAACTTCTCTTTAATTGGTTCCGTTAAATTTGTTTTGCCAGGAACGGCCACATAGTAATGTGTGGGGAGAGTGATGCTATTAATGGGGTCAGGGGAAAACCAAATAACTGGGACGTGCTTGTTAGAATCAAATTAAACCTTGTTTGTACCTCTCAATATGAGATCAGTTTGTTTCATGCATCTTTTCTGCTGGCTTTTTCGGGCTGCTACGGGTCAGCGAATCCTCAGTTGATAATAAATTTCGTGTCATTGACAGGGTTCTTCATGTCTAAGATGTCAGGGTTTGCCACATGCTAATTCATACATGCCAACCGTACACTTTTAACTGAACCGTTCAGTTTTTTGAAGTTTTTAGACCGATAAGGCATAAAAAACTGTACGTTCAGATTTGGGGAAAATAGTATGAGGATCTAATACCAATTAATTGAGTCCGGTAGAGTAAGTAATCGTACATGATTTGTGATTTGGTTCCATTTCGGGTGAAAATCTGTCAAAATAAAAGCAACCATGAGTGGAGCAGTGTCTACCAGGGGCCTTGATGCAGGCCGCTGGACGCCTATCATAACAAGTTACCATTTACATGTCAAAGTACCCCGAAGAGAAAAACTATATGATGCTTGTGATAGTATGTGTTTTTCATGCCATGCAGATGCACGAAGCCGAAAGGTGTGGAGAGAGCCAAGGTCATTGGCCTCCAGCAGCTTGGGGCTCGCCCAGACATCCAGGTTCGTTGGTTCGGGCGGGGCGGCCTTACAATCCATGAAATACCTACATATAGGTAGGTTGTCGATGATGTGCTGGCGGCTAGGCAGCTGCTCCCAGAAAGCCAAATCTCTTTTTCTGAAATCGTCCATACGCTCTTGTATTATGGACGCGCAGATGGTCCGCACTCCCAGTCGGCCTTGAACAACTGCCGCAAAACAGTAAATAAGTATGCAAGGGGAAAGATCAGGAGGATGTTCCGGGCGTCATTCTTGAGGCACAACATCCACACGCAGGACCACAAACTGTTCTATTGGGACGGGGTACGCCGTCCCGGAGCGCGGAAGTGATCTGCTGATCTCCGACTTCAGAATGCTCTAGGACTTGCTGCCCCATTGCAGGAGGACGAAAAGTCCCTCATAACAAATTAATCTATCCATGTGCAGTTTGGCAAAAAAAAAAAAAAAAAAAAAAAAAAAATGAAAAAAAAAAAAATGTGGACTGTTTTTGGATGGGTTTTTAATTGTTTTCCCATCAGTTTAGGTCAATCGTAGGGGGAGGGTTTCTATATATAGGTAAAGAAAAACGGGAGATGGGAATCAGTGTCCCTGGAAACGCCTGTCCCGGGACGCCGGCTGGATGTCTTCCTCCCGGCAGGTCACGTGACCAGGTTCCCCTCCTAGAATTCATGTTCAGGTCTTGAAGCCTCTCTCCCTCCTACATGTACATGTGTATATTCTGACACATTTTAGAAGTTTGTATTGAATAGATGATAACTGTTTGAGGGGAATCCGCGCCCCAGGAAACTCCTGTCCTGGGATCCCGGCTGGACGTCTTCCTCCCGGCAAGTCATGTGAGCCGGATTCCCCCCTTTCGTCATTTGATGTCAATTGAATACTTATTGCACTATCACAAATCTTGTGCTAATGAAAATATGATGGAAATTGGTTTTAATACCTGGGAATTGTCCCCAGTGGAATAAAGTTGAGAAAATGGCAATTTCATGTGTGAACTGTATTTATTCTCGCAATACGATTATTCGAATCAGCGAATAATTACATTTGCGAGAGAATACAGGGCAATGCACTGCATTAGCTTGCTATGTTCTGTTTCCACGGCGTTGGCAGACGGCCAAATCTCAAGGCGCGCGCTTTTGGGCAAACGCGGGATACCGCACTGCAAAGAACACGCCCTCACCGCACGCCTGGGATTGGTGGACAACTGCGCATTAAGCGCCATATCGGCGTCCGTGGAGACAGCCAATGAACTTGTGCGCAGGCTCGGGTTAGCACCACCTCTACGCGTAGAGTAGCCAATCAAATGCGCTAATGAACAGAAGGAACGCGCACATGGTTCTCGGAATCTGAATCATGCTTTCAGTCTCAACTCAACCTCTGGGGACAATGGATGTTATTTGCCCTCCCTCCCTCCCTGTATGAAATAGAGTAACTGGTAGGGTAGGGGGATAAATACATGACCAAAACAATGTTAAGGTGGAGGAAAAAGTATTACATGTAAATCTCAGGGAAAATAGTCAGCCATATGACAAATACCGCAGTATGTGCTATGAGGTCAGAGGGAAGGAATTGAAAAAAAAAAAAAAAAAAATTATTAAATAAATAATTGGAAATAAAGGTGTAAAGAAAAATTAAAAAATCATAACTTTGGTGCACTTGCAATTGAATAATTAAAGGGTGACATGATTTCCATTAATAAACGAAACACGAATTGATGAGCGCCCGAAAGGGCCCTCGCAAGAATGAATGGGCCTCATGTTTTTAGTTGAAATACATTCAATCTCAGGACCAGATTGAAGTTGGTTACCCACGAAACTTTCATTCAATTGGCTGGTTGGTTGTGCTTGGAAACCTAAAAATTTGCTGGACAATGTATGTGTATTTCTTTGTGAGGATATTGTATTTTCTCATTCATTCCTTGGTTGGTGATGCTTTTAATATGATGCTTATCAATGCATAATGCGATCGATGGTATTTGGTCCACAAAGAGAGAAATCATAATTTTTTGAAGCCCCGCCCACAATTGGTGGGTGGGGCTACAAATTCAGCGTGTCAGACGGGACATGCATTTTACCAAACCATTCCCGCCGATACTTATTACAAAACTATGATTTTGGGGGGAAATGCCGAAAATGTGAGCTTGACAGTCGGGCACATTGAGATTGTACACGAAATACAATATTTAAAGATGACTAAATTTACGGCATTTAATAGCCTATTCTGCTGTTCTAATTGGACTAACTGGTTATCCTTGATATGATGAAATATAAAGGTCAGAGGATTTTAATTTTCATCCATCAGAAAATGTTCGTGTAATCCCACGCATATAGTTTTTGTTGTAAATGAAAAACGCGACGAAGGGACATCGGTTTATGATTGATCATTATCTTCTCAATATTGTATTCCACCAAGTTAGCAGAAGAAATGAACCTTCCCCCTACCCAAGAGCAAAAGTGCATAATCCAGTTTATTGTAAAAGTTATTTTAAAAATAGTTTTAAAAACGTGACAGATGGGGCAAATATTTATCTGACCTTTGACCTCCTTTATAATCTAAAGATGAACTTTTTTTTTAACGGATCCGGAATTCACCTTAGCCCTAACCGGATTTGATTAAGTTATCACCATAACAGCAGAAAGTTCAGAAAATGACTCAATATGTGATTACTATATCTTACTGTAAAAAACGTTTACCTTCATTAATGGGTCAGAAAATATGGTCAAAATTTCATGATAATCAAAAGTTTGAATATTTTTCCATAGAGTTTGAATCAAGTTTACTCTAGTTACATAAGTAAATGTTCAAACTATACTTTGCACTTTCACCCTAAGTTGACATTTTCATGTGACTGTTGTATACATGTACATGTATCTTGGTGAGGATATTGTATTTATTCATTCATTCTGTAGTTGGTTGGCTGGGCTTGGAAACCTAAAAAATGGCATACAATGTATGCATTTATTTTGGTGAGGATATTGTATTTTTTCACCCATTCATTGGTGGGTTGTTTGGTTGGGCTTACATATATCTTGGTGAGGACATTGTATTTCTTCATTCACTTGTTGGTTGGTGGGGCTTGAAAACTTAAAAAGGTGGTTATACAATGTAAGCATATATGTTGGTGAGGATATTGTCATTGGTTGGTTGGTTGGGCTTGGAGACCTAGAAAGGTTAAACAGTGGTTGGTTGGGCTTGGAAACCTAAAAGGGTGGTTATATAATGTATGCATATATGTTGGTGAGGATATTGTGATTGTCACTGGTTGGTTGGTTGGGCTTGGAAACCTAGAAAGGTTAAACAGTGGTTGGTTGGTTGGGCTTGGAAACCTAGACAGGTTTAACAGTGCATGGTTGGTTGGTTGGGCTTGAAAACCTAGAAAGGTTAAACAGTGGTTGGTTGGTTGGGCTTGGAAACCTAGACAGGTTTAACAGTGCATGGTTGGTTGGTTGGGCTTGAAAACCTAGACAGGTTAAACAGTGGTTGGTTGGTTGGGCTTGGAAACCTAGACAGGTTAAACAGTGGTTGGTTGGTTGGGCTTGGAAACCTAGACAGGTTAAACAGTGGTTGGTTGGTTGGGCTTGGGAACCTAGACAGGTTAAACAGTGGTTGGTTGGTTGGGCTTGGAAACCTAAATAGGTGGTTATACAATGTATGCATATATGTTGGTGAGGATATTGTCACTGCTTGGTTGGTTTGGTTTGAAACCTAGACAGGTTAAACAGTGGTTGGTTGGTTGGGCTTGGAAACCTAAAACTAAAAGGGTGGTTATATAATGTATGCCTATATGTTGGTGAGGAGATTGTCACTAGTTGGCTGGATGGGCTTGGAAAGCTAGACAGGTTAAATAGTGGTTGGTTGGTTGGGCCTGGAAACCTAAAAAGATGGTTATACAATGTATGTATATTTGTTGGTGTGGATATTGTATTTTTCACTAATTAATTGGTTGGTTGCCTGGGCTGGAAACCCTGAAAGGGTAAACAATGTATGTAATGTGTTGATGAGGATATTCTATTATCATTCTTCCATCGGTTGGTTGGTCGGGCTTGGAAGACTTAAAGAAACAAAAAAGTGAACTAATAATATATGCATATATGTTGGTGAGGATATTGTATTTCCGATACATTCACTGGTTGTTTGATTGGGCTTGAAAACCTGAAAGTTGGTCTGGGCAATAAATGTGTGCATTCATGATTACCGGTATATTTTTTCATTCATTGGTTGGTTGGTTTTCTCGGATACGGTCGGACCACCATGAATGCATTGACGTTGGGGGATATTGCATGTTTCAGTTATTCATTGGTTGGTTGGTTGTGCTTGAAAAAAAAAAATTAACAAAATAAAAAAGAAAGATGGCTGTGCAACGTTCATGTGTCTATTTCCTTAAGTCAGTCAGGAGAGCTGGCTGCCTAGGCTGAAAATTATAAAGGTTTAGGGCTCTTGACGGTGAGGGGTTCTATATATAGTATTATTTACCTGCGTTACGTTTGTATAGCAGGTAAGTGTTGTTTGTCTCGTTAATGTATGCATACTTATGCTTGGTAAAGGTTGCTGTCCAAGAGTAAGAAGTGATTATGCAAGAATGTTTTCCGCAGGTGGTGCGGGGCACGAGTATTAGGGTGTGGTAGAAGATGTTTGAGGAGTCATTCTAGCTTGCTCTTTCATCACGACAAATTTTAAATTTGTTTTTATTGTGGAAATTTGTGGAAAAAAAAATTCTGCAAAAGTGGATCCGAAGGTTTTCCAGAGTTTTTTCTTCTTGATTTTTATCTCTGGTTTTTTACCCTGGGCCTACTTGTCGCAGAATAACTGTTAGGGCCTATTCAGTTGTGGTCATAACATTTGTGTATATGTAAAGAACTATTTCGAATTCGCAATCGCATCGATATCGAACGAGCGGCTCCTAGTCGTTGGGCAAGGCTATCCCATTAATATTTGGTATAAAAGCGTGTTTAATGTGTTGTGTCATGTACGTATAAGGAGTTCAGGTACGAGGATAAGGAAGGTTGAATTGAGAAGTTATTTTGCAGGAATTATAGGAAAGATGTAAAGAAAAACGGGAGATGGGAATCAGTGTCCCTGGAAACGCCTGTCCCGGGACGCCGGCTGGATGTCTTCCTCCCGGCAGGTCACGTGACCAGGTTCCCCTCCTAGAATTCATGTTCAGGTCTTGAAGCCTCTCTCCCTCCTACATGTACATGTGTATATTCTGACACATTTTAGAAGTTTGTATTGAATAGATGATAACTGTTTGAGGGGAATCCGCGCCCCAGGAAACTCCTGTCCTGGGATCCCGGCTGGACGTCTTCCTCCCGGCAAGTCATGTGAGCCGGATTCCCCCCTTTCGTCATTTGATGTCAATTGAATACTTATTGCACTATCACAAATCTTGTGCTAATGAAAATATGATGGAAATTGGTTTTAATACCTGGGAATTGTCCCCAGTGGAATAAAGTTGAGAAAATGGCAATTTCATGTGTGAACTGTATTTATTCTCGCAATAGCCACATTTTAGAAAATACACACATGACTTCAGAACATAAAACCGCCACCGGTTTTAAAGAATCGTTTTGAAAAATCACACTTTATTGGATATCATTATTAAACATCATTGGCACTTAAATAGATCGTGTTTTGCATGAGCCAGTCGAGAAGATTTATTATGTTTGGTTGGGCAAATAGATTTATTACAGTTATGGGTGCAACAGCCAAAGGTAACCTACCGACAGAATCCCTTAGTCATGTATTGTCTGTATTGTTATTTATGGAACGCGATTGATTCATATTAATATTATGTTAAGAAACACATAAATCCTAAGGATCATATTATCCATAATAAATGACATGATTATAGTCAAGAATGTAAATGTAGGGAGAAAGAAGGTAACTGCTATTTTGGTATTTATTATGCAACTTCATTGATATTGTACATAAATATTGTATTTTACAATACACAGCAAAATTATAAAGGACATTAACAATCATAATTTGTGTTGACGCGTCTTCAGCAATATACATGTACAAAATATGCTGCGACTACTTCATCATACAAATCCAAAATATGGAAAAATCATACATACAAAAGTATTACTGTAAGTCATTGAAAGTTAGTTTGTTTGATCTAAATGGAATCACACAGCATTAAATAAAATATCATTTTTTAAAAAGTATATAAAAAAGAAAGATGTAAACACAAAGAGGTACAAATAAGGTAATAAAATTGCTATGTTTTATACAAAAGATGCCTCTCAACTTAATTAAAATTGTTATATACGAAGCGAATATTTCAAATTTATTTTCACTGTCTAATTCCAGTTTTTTAAAGAATTTTTCATGTCATCTTAAGTTACTCAAGTTTTTTCCAAATTTATTTATATTTATACAAAAAAGTAGTCGTGAACTTAATATATACCACATTTCATTACTATTATATGCAATTCATCTGGTACTAAATTTTTAATACATTTTTCATTTTAGCGTGGCCATTTCCCCTTTGAAAGTCGTCATGCCTATTTGCCTATTGTAGTCTACTTTAGACGTCATAATTCCTTTGTGCAATACATTACATTGATTCGATGTAGGGAATTTAAAACTAATTCAAAATGAACCATTTTCATTTGATCACAATTCCTAGATATTAAAATTGCCAAGGCTTAACTTCCCACGTTTTTATTAAGTTCTAGTTGACACCTCACGGAACATATAGTTTCCAGCCCTACAATAGCAAATTACATACTGCATGAAAATGATATTAATATCATTATTGTTATTATTATTTTTTATTTGGGACTTTCACAAATCAAATTCAACAATGTGAACAAATAATGCAACAGACATTAAAAACAATGATAAATACATGTTTCGTTACAGCAGTCTTCTAAACGCAACAGTTGGCTGCAGGAGAAGAAGGAAGCAAATTCAGAATAAACACTCAGAAGACCAGCAAAGATATAACATGAAGCTACAATTAAAGATATAACAATAAAATATGAAAACACTATATAGGATAAAATAAGTTGTAGACGTTTAAACAATAATGTGAATTTCTAACAAAAACAGCATCAAATTAATACAAATTACATAAAATAAATATAAATTAAAGATTTGAAATGATGCTGCACATAAAATGACTTAAATCATTATTTTTTTTTCTGTACAGAAAGATCATCATTAGGTACTGCTCTAGATTTTGCTATATATTACAAATATATATCAAAAAATATACATGTAAATAATGTAAACAATAGAATCAACAAAAATATAACTGTGATCATACAAGACAGAGTGGTTAAACAGGTTTACAGCAAAACAATATTTTTCAATAGTTATCAAGTGATATAAAGACTTTTTTTAAAAGTTGTTATTTTTAATATATATATGTAATGTTCAAGAGAACGATAATATCTTAACATGCATTTAAAAGAGCTGATTGATAATACTACTATTTTTGCATTTGCTGGAAATATGTAGTATTTGGCATATAAAATAATGAAAATAAATTGAACTCCAACACTTCCACAAAATGTAAATAAGAGGTTGATTTTACTCAGACGATTTTGATCTAGAGACTTAAATTATCGCTAGATAGAAATGTTTGCTGAAAATGCTAAAAACAAGCATACTGAAAATCGTATAGTATACAAATGTTGACTGCTTTGAGGGGCTCGGTTAAAACTATGGCCCGAGGTGAGCTGGCAACTGTGCTATGCTCCGAGACGACAGTCCAGGGGCATAGCACAGTTGCAAGATCACCGAGGGCCATGGCTTTAACCGTGACGCGAAAAAGACGCAGTCAACATTTGTTTTATATACCGCATCCTTGGTTAGCTTAGAAATTAATTTCAAACATAGATGAAATACGGTACCGTAACGTAACTCTCATCGATCGCTCTTTCGAAATTTCGTTCGATGTACATGTATGTATGTATCTAAAATGCCATAACGCGCGTACAAAGACATAATTATGCATTGTACGCGCGAGCAGAACTATGCCAGGTCAATAGTTTTCACATACCGCCCAGCAGTCCATAGTGAATTTCATACCCCCAAATTTGACCAATCAGAGGCCTAGAATCTAGACATGCGGTATATAATATTATATATAATTGCAAAACCATTCTGACAGTTATGCATATTGGATCATATATCGAGAAATTAAAAACATGGACGAATACGTAATTCATTATGACTATAAGTTTGACGATGTACGAAACTATAAATTCTGTTGTTTTATCCTCAGAGTTTCGGCCTTGGCTGGTGGTAAAACGATTCATGGACGACGATGTCTTGAGGGATGTTATTGACGTCGGTACAACCTGCAAGAAAGACATGGGACGCACTAGTTCCGGCCTTTATGACTCTATCGTATTAATAAAACAGGGAGAGCAATGCACCTTGCGGCCTTGATGTTATTTTGATTTATAGAGTATTTTTTCTTGCATTTTCAAAATATTTTAATAAAAATCTTTAAAAAAAAGGGTTCAGTAGACACCTTATAGTTCCCAGTCATACAAAAGCAAATTACATACTGCGTGAAAATGTTGTAGATATCATTATTGTTATTATTATTATTTTTATCTGGGACTTTCACAAATCAAATTCAATAATGTTAACAAATAATGCAAGAAACATCTATAACAATCATAAATGCATGTTTAGTTACAGCAGTCTTCTGAATGCAACAGTTGGTTGCCGTAGAAGAAGCGGAAGCAAACTCAGTACGAAAGACAGTATTTTCCACGTTTAGTGGAAAACACCTCAACTACATGTTTAGACGCTAGCTCAAGATACAAAATTAACTGCCGGAACTTAAACCGATTGTCGTACAAAATCTGGACCTAAAAATGAAAACAATGAAGCACATACGGCCGTCATATGGTCGTAGATGGCTAGCTTTGGGCCCGTGCTTATTATTAAACCAATTGGTTATTATACCAAACGGTAATTGGACCAAGTAATAATTAGACCAATTGTAAATTAGACCAATCGTTTATTAGACGAAATGGGTTTCGCCGAAATGAAATTAGACAAAATGGAATATGAACCAAAATGATTGATTGACCAAAAGGGTATTTAACTAATTGGGTTTAGACCATTTGATGATTAGACCAAATGATTATTGGAACAATTGAAAATATACCATATGGTAATTGGACCAATTTGCCACAAAAAAAAAAAAAATTGCCAAATGGCTATTAGACCAAATGCTTATAGACAAAATGGCTATTGGCCCTACTGGTTTTTGGACGAAACGTTGATTGGACGATATTTTGATTAGACCAAATGTATATTGGACCAACTGATATTAGACCGAATGATGTTAGACCATATGACGATTGGACCAAATGACGTTTGAATTATCATGATTACAAGCTTTCGAAATTGTTAATCTTCCATCTGGATTATGAAAGTATATTGACCCATAATGACATGGCAGCATTCCACTTTAAAAATCTAGTGCATAGTTAATATGTATCTAGTGTGTATGTAATATTAATATGCATGTATATTAATAATGAAATATTAACGAAATTCAATTAAGCTTACCACATAGTCCCATCGCATATTTTAATTCTTGTCGAAGGATTGCTAAAACATTACTGACACCGCTGGCCCCCTGAACAAAATAAAACAGGAGGTAAAATTGATAAAAAATCCCATCTTTGATTAAAAATATTTATGACGTTCAGTAACAGGAGATGTGAGCTTTGTGCGAGAAAAGACATCAAGAACGAACCAGTTTATTAATGTTTGCTATGCTCGTATTTCTTTCTCAGAATAGAGAATGCGATGAACCTGAGTAAATAAAAATAAGTTAACTTTTATTGGCCGATTTCGGGCACTGAGATGAAATCTTCAGATGCTTAGCCACATAACATCGACCATTAGATATCCCTTGGGTGCTGGACAGCCTGAGGAAACATTGAAGTGGAACATCGTGGACTTCAGGATAAAATACCTCCATACCATAATAATACCATAATAATGAAGGTGAATGTTTTTCTTTTTTTCCACAACATTAACTTAAACAGGAAGACTCGGTAATGACCCGCTGGGCTAACGTACCTGCTACCGGATATTCTGAACCGTTTCTTTTTTGCAGACAACACTCTTGAAAACACGTTTCGGATAAGAAGGAATAAACAATAGACTTATTTGCATCAAAATACATCCAAAAGATTTCCATGGACATCTCATTAGTCTAGGAACAGAAGCAACCTTAACTTGAGGATGTGCTTGAATACGTAAACTTACACTGCTTGCCAGACCCCATAGAGCAGGTCTTCCTACAAAGACTGCCGTAGCACCTCTAGCTAAAGCCTTGAGGACATCTGATCCAGTCCGCACTCCTCCATCCATATATACCTCCACGTTTCGACCACGAACTGCTTCTACTACCTCAGATAGTGCATCAATCTTGCGTGAAAAAAATAAAATATGTATTTCTAATTTACTGTGTATGTTCCTACGGGCGATGTCACTTCTTTATATATGTCATTTCTTATAATTAAACTTGGAATAAGAATAAATATTTAGTTTTTATTTAAGGGTTATAAGTACTCGCGTGATTTTCAGGTTTTTAAAAAGCTCCATCACCTTGATTAATACTTTATTCTTACCAATTGCTGATGCTGGTCGAACTCAAACTCGAACCCAAACTCAAATTGCAAGACACATATAAATTCCAACTTCAACCCAAACTCATACTCAAACTCAACTTACAGGTGCTGGTACTCCATCAAGTTGCCTCCCACCATGAGCAGAAACGAAGAGGCCATCTGCACCGGCATCAGCCACCAGGCGGGCTGCTTGACCTGTAAAAACCATTCATATATAACTGCCACACAAAGATCACTATAATCACTATTATTCTTTTTTTTTCTTCAAATGTAACATTTTACACAATGTATTATTTCCGCAGCAGGCGAGCCAGAAATATGAAATTGCATTGGAGGCTTCAGTGATTCGAACATACGATAAGCCCATCAAGGCGGGGTCATGTCTAAAATAGATAACACCATAACATTACCCTCTCGATTTAAACACTGCCATAGCCTACTAACTATCTAATTATATTCTGATGTAATTTACAATGTTTACATTCTCAGCTACATCGGAGCATAATGATAACAGATACGACAGTCTGTAATGGCATGAGAGCCAGGGGTGATGTTAACGGTTGAGGGGAGGGGAAATCACACAGAGGAATTACATGATATATGAAATCCAAGTTGACAAGGCCATTGGTTAGGGGAGGATATGGGAGGGGGGGGGGGGAAGGGTTCTTTCAGTGCTCCCTTTCCCTACTTCCTATTTAGCTCTCTTTTCTGTCATTTGTCGCTATTTGATAGAGGAAGGGGATGCACACGCCCCCCCCCCCCCCCTCCTGCAGCTACGCAGCTGTATCACATCCCAATCTTATTCAAAACAGTCTGGGGCGAAATATTTAGATAGATATATTTATATAGATATATATTCTGAGATGATGTTTCACTTATAGCACTCAAAATTATATGTATCAAATGTTCTGGTGGGTCGGATGCGGCTTGCGGGCCTAACCAAACAACCTCCCTTTTCACAAAATTGTCCCCAGGTACTTAAACTCGTGTGCATGGTACAACGTAATACCTGTCAGAATGCCTTTACATACGATAGGCAACGATGTCACACTTCTTAGCCACCTGATATCTTCCCATGTGGAGCTGTCCATGTCTACTCCGAAATGAGTAAAGAGTGTTGGATCTCCTGCTCGCTTTGATGCTGCCTGCGACTCAGATGTGTCCATCTCCATGTTGATATACCTGCCGTTTAAAATAGAAACAAAAATATAATCACAATACGCAGATCAGAACCGCAAAATGTCACTCTTTTCCCTACATGGTGTTTATCTGTTTGTAGTACGGGTAGAACTAAAAACCTCAGTTTGTCCACTGACGTGCGCTATATGTGCAACACATTTGGAATATATTAGCCTTCGTATGCTCTTTATATTTTACATTTACAGTGTATCTTGTGTCAAAAGATATTGAATAGACATGTGCTATTTTTAAAGTTGCCTTTGGAATAATCAACTAGAGCTTTTCACTAAGCAACCATTATGTTATGATTGGATTCACTATAACACTATTCACGCTGATCATGGTGCAAGCACTAAACAGGCGTACAAGGCTGTACAAGGCAGAGGGAATGGGGCTATGGCTGCAGCCTCCGTCCCCTGATTACTGACCGACATAGGCTTTCTTTAATCTTTATTTTTCCGACGACAGTGAGGAAGAGTCTTGATAAGCAGGTAAAGCTGATTCTTACAATATATTGTGAATTGCATACTCGTGTAAAACATAGTATGAAAGTGACCCTCGTATCCAATTTCTTTTCCTCAGTGTAGATTCTATTGTGAAGATTTGCATTGATTTCTTGATATAGGCCATTTTCTGTACACATGCATTGCTCGTTCCCATAAATTTTAAAGACTGTATAAATGCTATTATCATTATACTTTATGAGCATAGCTTAATTGTGCTTTAGGCTACTTCATATTCCAGTCCTATTTAAGTTCAGTACTCATTCTTACTGGATTTAAACAAATTAATTTTATACTTTCACTCTGTCTCAGTTTCTGTCAACACGTCTAACCTTTAAATCTATATTGTTTAAACAACTGAAAGACGTGAAGATATGAAACAACAGACTACGCGATGTTATTCTCTCATCACTCTAACTCGCCAAAAGATTCTGAAACTCAAATTTTACATAGACATATCTCATTTTCTATTATCATTATATCTTTATTATTTATAGACCTGTATATTTCCCTATGCATGCACGATGCCTTATCATTATGATTATGTGGTTTATGCACACACTTAGAAAAAAAGGTTCAGGTTTGCACCCTAAATGCAACACTGGCAGAAGACCGATATGTTTATGCTCATATTTTTCAGGCAAGAATGACCGTTTTGAAACGCGTTTAGTTCAAAGCACGGTTGCGTCCTAAGTCATATTCGTATAATCGCCGATGTAACCCCATTCACTTGTTCCGCTCATAAAAGGTGGCGCAATAATATTCGCATTATTGTAAAGAAATAATAACACTCCTTAAAATGATACCAAAATCAGTGTTAAGAAGACCGATATTTCCAAACAAACTTGAGGAAGAATATGATTCATAATTGTGCAACATAGAATATCTTTCAAGTTTGACAGTAGCAATGAGTTTTGCAAGATTTCATTTCGGACTCAATTTCATATCCAGGTCTGCGGTCTACCCATTTACAAACTTATTTGATTTTTAAAAATTTTTATTTATTCATTTCTCTTTATGATCTTTTTTTTCTTCAAACATATTTTACAAACTGATTATAGCATAATAAATAAATATTAATACATAATCAAATAAAGTATTACTAATTACATTGTATAGTCAACGGAAATGAATCATAAAGAAGGATTGTCACATAAGCAAAGCTTGATGGCGTGACAATCCTTAACAAAATATAGGAAATACTAAAGAAAATGGATATTTAAAAAAGAAAAAAGAAAGGACCCCTCCCCATTTTTTTCGTTGTATTCAAAGTAATAGAAGTCAGTTTAGGATGGGGATGAGATGAGATGTACGGAGAGAAAAAATATATATAAAAATAGGAGTGAATGGTAAGTAGAAAGGTGAACTGTGTAGAAGACATATTAGAGAAGAATGAGGCAGAGGGAAAATGAAAAGTGGGAAGTGTAGGTAAAGCAAAGCAAGAGAGAGAAAAGGAGAAGGGAAGGATGAAGAAAGAAAGAGGAAGAAAGAGGAAAAGAAGATGTAGTGTGTCATTTACGCACAGAGTCATCATACTGTTTGATGAGGTACTTTATGGCGGCTGCCTTGAAAGAATAGAGAGTAGTGTGTGACTTGACTGCATCTGGTCATCTAGTCATCAATGTGATGGGTAAATAGAGTGGCTTCAATTCATCCCAAATATTTTAATCATAAAATATTTCCGGTAATCCGAGAGATATTTTGATCATGTTGAGTAAATGTCGAGTTTCCGAACTTCAGTTTTACATACACGCATAACAATTGTAAGGATATAACATACAGGCAGCAATGGTATTCTAGTGAATGGATACATTGTGAAATGAACGAGTAGGGATAGATCACTATTCCACACAATCGACACATATAAATGAGGTCCACGGTACCTAAAGTCCAATCACAACGGATTTTTTGTTGTTGAGCGGAACATATTATCTACCCGGGATGCATATTTTTTATAATGATGTGGGTATTTGGGTATGGTAGGATGTACAGACCTATATTCTTCGTGGCGGAAGCACATGTAATCAGGACCGACTTCGTAAGGTTTAAATCCTGTTAGAGGAGAATCTACTGTAAGAACCACTGCTTTGTAGCCCACCCTTTCAGCTTCCCTGATGAGATGCCGTGTCACCTGACGGTCTTTGAAAATATAAATCTGACACCATCGAAGTCCTTCCGGGGCAGCACATGCAACAGCTGAAAATTTCTCGTGTGAGAAGCAGCTCTGGATCATGAGAGTTCCTGCCTCCTTTGCTCCTATTAATTCAAATTTAAATTTGATTATTTTAATTGTTATAGGTTTCCATGTACAGTCATGTCTATGTTTAATAAAATCATCGGTGGCCAATTGTTGATAGAGTCGTGACGTAATGAATAGGTGATAGTTCT
Source organism: Heliocidaris erythrogramma (assembly GCA_025617745.1). Classification (NCBI taxonomy): domain Eukaryota; kingdom Metazoa; phylum Echinodermata; class Echinoidea; order Camarodonta; family Echinometridae; genus Heliocidaris; species Heliocidaris erythrogramma. Next base: position 1,346,772 of record CM046866.1, on the reverse strand, counting down.
AAAACTTGATCTTAACTCTACCAAAACGTCTACAAAATTTAAAAAAGCAATTTCGTGTGGATGGATGACTGCTGCTCTTGACTCTATTGTAAATGGTTCCTGATGCTCCTGAACACTCTTCATTCATGATTAGACGCTCACTTAGAGGGGGGTAATACTGTTTGGGCGCCATGAGAGCCAACATGTGCTTTTGTTTCCGTGTCTCGTTCTTGCCTACTGATTTTACGGACATCATTTATATTCGTTTTCATAAAGACATGCAATATCACAGTATAATGTATAGTAAAAGATGTGATAGACCAGTGGCGGCACCAGGATTTTTAAAGTGGGGGGGGGGGGGGGGGCGGCAAATGGGGGGCAAAAGAAAATGTGGGGCGGACAAACAAATTTTCCACCCTTTTATTTTTTTTCGCTCCGAAAATTATTGGGGGGGGGGGCAACTGGGGGGGGGGGGGGGGGGCAAAGCTTCTGACTGTCCCCCCTTGGTGCCGCCACTGTAATAGACAGTATATTGACCTCTTGCGGTAGCCTTCTCGCCATCAGGATTTGCGAAGCGATGAGCTCCAGTTGGTGAGACACAAATAGGCATACTGATGGACTGACCCAAGACCTTGGTCGAGAGTTGAATGTGAGAGATATCCTCCAATACACGGGGCCGAAATCGATACCTGCACAACACAAAAAACAGCTAATTTCGTAGATAATATACTTGTGTTATAGACACACAAAAAAAGATTTTTTATTCTACTTAGATGCTATATATAGAAACAGTTGTATGTATTTCCTTAATTCACCGAATGATATCACTCGAAAGTGCATGAATTTTAAAATAAAATGCAAAGACATATAGCTTAGGCATCAGTTTAGTCTCTGATGGGCTAAATTACATTATGTAACCCCTTTATAGTTTTTAACATTCACCTGCAGCTGTTTTCCGATTTTTGAAGTATTTCATATCTTCTCTCAGGACGGGAAAATCTAAGTGAGCTGGTTTCCTTTATAGAAACATGGAAAGTATCCAAATGTCGTTTTCGACAAAACAAACCTCATGTATACTGATTTCATGGCTGAATGTTTGTTTTACCGTATAATGAACCCATTTAATTCAATTCAATTCAACTCTCACAATTGATATTAACATGCAGGGTGGTACCAGTACGCTAACCGCTTTCTACTCCAACTATACATGCAGAGGAAAAATATCAAATTTAGAAAAATAGTGAGACTACTATTTTAATGTTTCAGACTTACCATACACAGTGGCCTATCCAGCAAAGGATGCAGCCCCTCCCGTTTGAATGACCAAACTCAATAAAACTCACGATGGGTCTCATGCTCACGTGGCTGCCCATATACATTAAACCCCGTCCGGACTGGGGAGGATGAACCTCCTGGTTATCACTTTCTTAACCTATAGCAGTTCGGTGTCTTCTTAAGAAACATTTGAAGATTATTTTTTGATCCAGAATGCTAGGAATTACACAGTACACATGAGCAGAAAGAGTAAAAAAAAATGTGTCCACTTTTAATGCAGTACCCTATGCCGTTCTTGAATAAGTACAATTTAAATGTAAACAATAATTAAAATCTCTAAAGTAGCAACGCATTGTAAAATACGTAATCACTATTTTCATGTACAAATTTGCAATTCTTGTTGAATTTAGTAATTTCGATTCATATTTGCTCATTTAAATAAGAAAAATTTGTGCCAATTTGAGGAGGAAATTTATTCAGACCTTAAGAAAACTTTCAACTGATATAGCTTAATATGCAACTGTCTTACCTTCTGAAAGCCTGCTCACTGTCTCGTAATGTCAAGCCTTGTCCTGATCCAAGCGAGTAATACCTGAAAAAAGGTTCGGAGAGTTTTCGCCTTGCTACCTCTTCATATTCTTTGACAGTATGCAGCTCCATAATGTATACTGGTTTGGGGTAAATTTTTCTTTTGTAACAACGTTAAAAAATACTAGCTTTGCTTCAGGTCCATGGGTAGAAAATCTTTATGAAGAAATTTAATAACTAATCAAGGACGAACTGTTTACCGCGCAAACACATGCGTTTTAAACAGGCTACTCGTAAACTCGGTCTAAAGTCTATAGTTTAATGAAGGAAAGTAGAAGAGGAATTCGTTTTCCGTTGTTCACCTTCCGCATCCAGGGCATTAAGGGCCTGGGATTGTACGTTTATCTAACCTTAATCAGATGATTGGGCTTCTTTTATGGAGACTGCTCTTTACATTTAACAAATATTTGTTTCTTTTATTTTTCTATGGTAATTGTATTTGTCCCTAGACATGCTATTCCTATTGGAAAGGTTTTGGAAAATGTACAACCCCTATACTCCTCAACTTGAGGCGAAAATTTGCTGGAAATATTGTGGAGGTGTGGAACATTTTTGGTTAAATCTTCAATGTCTCGTATAGGCTAGTTGACTGATCTACATGTCATGTTTAATTATATCAATAATGGTGTGTTATGTCTTAATTATATTGACTATTTGAACCGCAAACACCCGAGAGACAAGGACACCAAAACATTGGTCATGATAATTTTTTTAAAAATCTAAGCTGTATGAATAGACTGCAGTAATTCATGTTCCCTGCATGACATTTAACGGTGTCATTTTCCCTAAAACAATATAATCTATTGAAATAACTACATTTAATGACAGCTTCTCGGATTGACCACTAAATCACTTTCACTTATCCATCCACATGATCCATATCTCTCCGGCAATATCAGCAAAATGAACATGTATGTCCTTACATACTAGTCACTATACACTAATGTGTGGATAACCTACTGCGTTTAAATTAACAATTCAAATTGTTCTCCGTGCTGTAATGAGAGCCAAAACCCGTAGAAATTATCATATTTGGAAAACATTTCATTTTTTCTATCAAAGGTGCCTGAGTTGTGCCAGACATATATAGATGAAGAAATAACCAATAGGTTAGTCACTGAATCATGGAAACAAATTGTGAATTGGCACGGACGCATGAGAAAAAATTAATATTATCATATTCTATGGAAATAAAACTGCATCGGTCTCGTTCTCTACACTGACATAATTATTTTCTGAATCATTCAGTTTACTTAAGCAGAAGATTGTTAGTGTGAACTAACATAAATTCATAAATAAGAAAGAAGAAATGTTGACGTAATAATACTACCAAATAAACTGTATGAACGTGACAGAAAAAGAGCTTGTGTGAAGAGAGAGAGAGAGATATGGTTAGGGTTAAATGGGGGTGTTTGTGTATGTGTGTGCGTACGATTTACGAAAATAACTGTAGGAAGAAATTTTGTAAGAGAAATTCAATTTGGTTTCAACAGAATGAAGTTTCCATACTACACAGAGAAAAATGAAACTCCCTCACCTTCGCTCCGCAATGAGATAACATAACACGATATTGCGTGCGGGCACGTGTGGGTGTGGGTGTGCATTTGTGTGTGTGCGCGCCTGGAAGTAGGCTAGAGCTTCAGGGTTCTTGTGTTTCTAGGTGGAGAGGGGTTCCCCTGTTTTCGGTGAAACTTCGCTGCAGTGAGTCTGGTCTATATCAGACCGCTTTCTGCTCTTTCTGTCATTTCAGGGATTAGTTTGCTTTATAATCCAGACTCAGTTTCAAGAAAACCCACTCTGCGTTTTAGATTCCTTCAGAGCTTAAATTACATCGTGCGGTTACATTTCAAGAGTGGTCGTGAGGCTAAAGAAATTATACAACATGTACAAGAGAAAACGAATTCGACCGGGAAAATGAAATAGGGCAGACAGCTGAAAGGAGATGAAGAGAGAGAGAGAGAGAGAAGGGGGGGGGGGGGAGGAATGGAGATAAACGAAGAACGCGAAATAGCCAGGGGAAAAGTAACGATCAAAATATAGATAGCCAAACTATGAGACTGTGAAGAGGAGCATTAAAAAATATTACACGTAATATTGCTGAGATATCATATACTATCTATGCAAACACTGTATCCCACCATTATTTGGAGTTTCCTTAACAATGTATCCTCACAATGCTCACTAAAATTGTGTCTCTTATGTACCTGGCAGCAGTTATTATTTGTTTTGTGATAAACATCATGACATGTAACCTAACAGCATTACAGATAAATGATATAATTTTATTATGGAAATATATCAAACTCTTCTTCACATGACCACAAGAAATATGTCGCTTACACTCAAGCTCTCCATCTTCTTTTACAATAATATTGTGAATAACAATCACATTCCAACAAACCATCCAATGAAATTGGAATTAAGTGTGTCCTACTTTATAATATTTGCTTCTTATTGTGTATAATTCGTTGAGCATATTTTTTATCGTTAGAACTTTTCTATCTAGCAAAATGAAGGAGCAGTATAAAAGACAGTGAGATAAAAGTAGAACTTATTTAGATGGGAAAGCGCAACATTTTTCAGTAGCGCTTCTTTAAGGGGGTAATCCTTTGTGAAATGATATCATGATAAATTATCCTTTATGTAACTGTAACATGATTTACCCCTTTTTGTTATACATTGATCAAACAAATTTATTTTGATTAACCAAAAATGTGTGTTGCAGTTTGCAGTTTGATAAATTCAATTCAATACATGTCTGAAGGTATACATGATTTATAAACACTATGAAAATTGGAAGAAGGAGGCCAAGAACTGGGATTGTTTCAGATCTTGAAGATGAAGGAGTTCATTTGGGGAACGAAGAAAATGTTAAAGTCAGTTGTAAAGTGTACTCTTTATGTACATCATAGGATGTATACCTACATGTCGATAATTGTGATGAATTAGGACAGCCAGACAGATAGGCCTCAGGGCATTCAAAGGAGTGAATATATGTATATTTTACCATACTTGTTTCTCATAGACATTTTTGTGATACATGGTTAAATCAAATATTAACTGACAAAGGAATCCATTACTCTCTTTCTGGATAATAATCAATATTTTGAAAAATATAAAAACATGTTTAATGTCGTTAAATAAATTAGATTAAAACAGTTTACAATACGCGGTGTCTACGATTAACCACCCGAACTATGAATTTAGACAATAAACGGTTTTTAGCTATGACACGTAACTGGTTTCTATCAACAACAAAAATATTTCACATGCACTAACAACGTGACCAAATGTGCAAAGTGTTCAACTGTTGGAAAATCTTGATCATTCATCATTATTAAGAATCGTGATCTGCTTTCAGGTTATTCAATTCTGTAGTTTTCCGTTGTAGTAATAGTGTTGGAATCACATTGTTATTCTGTAGAAGCTTGCCGAACACGAAGAGAAAGCTTTCAAAAACAAGTTTATTTTAAAAAGCTGATCGTGAGAAAAAAGAATTATTCCTCATCTTGTTATTTCACTGCCATGGCGGATGTGTGTGTGTGTGTGGGGGGGGGGGGGCAGTGACACACACCCCTTCCCCGGGCAGATAAACTTATTCCGATAACTCGCTCAAATTTAATGTGTGTTTGCGACAAAGCTCTTAGTGGATAAATACTTTACTGAGCATAAAACGAAACGTACCTCATCTTGAGGCAGATTCTCAAATCCAATGGTAACTAGAAGTATCATTGGACACATAATACCTATATATAATTTTAAGAATATACAGACAGAAAAAAGCCTGCCTAAATTGAAGAACCAAATAAAAGGAATACACGTAGTATTGTGTCAAAAGACAAAAATCAAAACATTTAAAACTAGTCTCAAACGATTTCTTTACATTTAAATTAGGCCTACTGTTTGTTTTCAATCATAATTATGAAGGAAATTGATTAATCTCAGTCCATATTTGTTTTAATTATGGCTTATGTCATATCGTACTTATAGAATCGGTAACATCAAATTCTTCTGCATGGTAAAGAATTTATATGAAAATAGATCTATAAAATGAAAACAACAAGAATAACAATACAGTAGAGTTGAGGAATGTATGTAAAGTGCTGTTTATTGTTACATTTCATATGACATAACACAATTTGAACGTCCATGATAGTAGATAGATTATCAGTCATCATTAATTTTGAAAGCGATGGTTAATCCTCAAATATTGTAAAGAGATGATAATCCTACAATATTGAAAAGAGAAGAATATCCTACAATATTGAAAAGAGATGAATATCCTGCAATATTAAATAGAGATGAATATCCTGCAATATTTAAAGATATGATAATCCTATGATATTGAAAATAGTTAATAAACCTACAATATTGGAAAGAGATGATAATCCTACGATATCGTAAAGAGATGATAATCCTACAATATTGAAAATGGATGATAATCCTACAAAATCGTTAAGAACTGATAATCCTATATAATTGTAAATAGGTGATAATCAATTTTCTTCACCAATCATCGTCATCACCATCATAATCATCATCGAGGAACAACAAATGATTGGCTAGGGTCGTATCCGCTCGACCGGTTGCTATACCTGCAATTACTCATAAATACATTTATTAAACAAGTATCACCTGTATACATATCTAGCATTATATTGGAGAGGGTAAGCTCCTGTTTAGCAAGTCAATGATACCCAGGATTACACTCTCAGTGACTGAGAAGGGGGAACTGTGTTTTAGCCCCAGGAATAAGTGGCTAAGGCCCCCGGTAAATTTTGACTTGGACTCATCTGTTCAGGCCATCGTTTATTGACAATTTTGATGTTTCACGAAGCAAGTTCGTAGAATCATTGTAAAATGGAAGCCTTGACGTTTTACCCTCCAACGGGCTGGCAGCATCTGGTACGGTAAATCCGGGCCGAGCATTATAATTTTAATTAAATAGGTTTACTCAGGAAGGTTAGTTTGTAATCCATTTAGTTAAGACATTACCAAACATCGAACGCAGGCCTTACCGCATCCAGTAAGAACAAAATGTACAGTAGTAAAAGATGGCTTTAGATTTTTGAGAAGAAAGCAAGTGTACAAGTAATTTGCCATTGCTCGCCATTTAATTTCGTTCAAGGCGTTGATTTAAAGAGGCAGTGTATGCATGAATGTCAAAAGGTGTGATGAACATTAAACCAGTCTAAACTCTCAAGTCTAAACAATGTCATAAAACATAACGTAATCATAAAGTTGTTGCCTTGAACGAATTTAAGACTGCAATTGCAATTGTGCGATAACATGCATATCGCCTGAACCAGTTTTGACCGGATCCAAGTTTTGTTCATCCTTATTGATTATTTTCTTGTAATGTACACTTGTTTTTCTCAAAAATTTACTGATCACTAAAAAGTGATCAATGGTCTTTTGAATGTTTTAGAGATGAATGGACCCATTAAACATAAGGCTATTGAGAATTTATTTAAAGTTTTATTTAGAAATTATGCTGCCAGGATAATCTCTGTCTTACATGAAAACATAACAAAGCACAAATTTTATCTCAAAGATTCCAAATTCAGTCTGGCATAGTGCTATCCCACTGCTCCCACCCTGTCATTGTAATACAGTGTGTTTATTAAAAAAGGAAACCCAATTTTCCCCATCAATTACTAGAAAAATAATTATGTCCGGATTAATTCCTATCATTCGTGACAAAGTTCAGTTCCTCCTTTTTCATATGATACCAAATATGTAATGATATTGTCTTGCATGGATGAATTTGAAAGGTTTTAATTAAATGATGTCAAAAGGAGTTTGCGCACAGAAGTAATGCAAAGTGTAATTCCAGAAAGTACAATGCAAAAAAACAAAACAAGTGATAAAGACAAATAGTAAAATTAAAAATGGATATTTCATGATGTTTCCTTATTCATCTTTCAACATGTATGCAACCTTGAATGAGATATGAGTCCAAAATTAGCTCCAATGTCCTTCCAAATGACCACCTTCTCTGTCCAAGGAAGTGTGTGCTCGAGAAAGCAGAGTGAGATTCAATGAATGGCCATTCACTGTGCAGATGAATAGATCTCCGAGTCACTCTCGTGCGCAAATCATTTTTTACATCGCTATTTTAAAATTGTTTTAGTTCAGTGATCCCAGGCTCTATCATCTCAAATGTAGTAGCATATTAAGGGGGATACGATTCCTCTTTTTATGGTGCATTACAATAATTCAAGTTATATTAATATGACGAAATGTTGGTGGAGAAATTTGGGTTTCCTTTTAAAGAACACACTGTATAGGAGAAGTTCTACACAAGACATTCATTCATGAGAAACGATAAAACTTTAATGAAAATAGCCGAACAAAAACAAACAGCTCACATTTGACAGTGTAAATTTAGAGCACACAATGGTGCTTCACAAACATGACATTTTTTTCCACCAATTGGAAAATAACCATCGATCCGGGAAGATTTATGAGCTCGATTCCCGCATGTTGACCCGCATTTTGAATAAACACTTCACTTTCTGGGAAACAGATGTCTATAAGTACATTAAGTTTTTTCCTCCCCTCAAATATTAAGATTGAGATTTTGATTCAAATAAGCTACAATTATTTTTTAGTCGGAATTCAGAAGTATTTTTGGACAATAAGACTTGTAAGGTCTTAAGTGCCTGTTTAATGTGGCCTGGTGATGAAACTTTGATTCAAATAATAATGTTAGCAATTTTATAAGTTAAAATCTTTTAACTTATAAATCATTTTTATTATTTTAGCCAATTTTTTGGGGGCACTACGCCTTTTGCAGTATATAACTATAAATTATGATACTACGAACATCAGGCACATTGTGAAGAAGCATGTACCGAATGGTGAGTTGCGGAAAACAAAAACAAAGTATGAACTTTATCTTAAATATTAAGGTGTATTTATAACAATCAAATAGAAAATATGTATTTATAAAGAGTCAAGACTGTAAACCTGCTTTAGCACCGAGTACTCTACTGGCAAACCTATTGACAGTGAAGTCTCAATGTAATACACCTCAGTTAATACAATATATAAATAATATAATCTTAATACACAGAACTGAATGATATATTTGAAGTAATTGGTTATCACATGAATTTATGTTTCCATTATGTTTCCAAATATGTTTCCAAATAATAATAATCCACTCCAAATTTTATTAACCGAAATGGAAATTCTTTTTGCCCAATTGATCGTGGGCCCGGCAGCCACTGTGCAGCGCCAGATCGACGCTGCTCTATCCTTTCAATTGTTGAACGCCAAACAAGGTAGCAGCAATTCCCATCTTTGAACGTCTTTTGGTATGACGCGGCCGAGGTTCGAACCCACGACTTCGCGATTGTGAGGCGGACGCTCTACTGACTGAGCCAACACATCGGTAATTGGTAATTTGTAATAACATTAAACATTCTGTTGGCATACTGAACCTCTTATCGGCAAAGTGCGTTTAATTTTGCACATCTGATGGGGGGTAACCTGGCTTACAACCCATCAAAACTTCTTTAAAAAAGATATTGGTTATTCTAATATATCACGATGGTACGTATGACAAAATATCAGGTCCAGTGCAATCATATATTGTTTTAAATTTTAGAGCAGCAAATTGCCCACAAATGTTTTGTGGTCTAATATATTTCAAATCACCTTGAGCAGTTATTTTTTTAAATTAAACTTTAATGACATGCAAGATATCCACTAGCAAATAGACCCTTGGTTTTATAATTCATCCTACGCAAGATCTAGAGAAAACAGCGATGTTTAGTGGTAAAACTTTTCAATTAACAAGGACATTGCGTTGAGTAAAAGGTGAAAGTATTTATTTTCATACTTGCAAGTCTGAACTTTTCGAAATAAAATTTTGATTATTGCCCTAGAAAAATCGATAAATAATATTTGCGGTCATGTTGATAACGAATTGTTTTACTTAGAATGAGTTACACTAATAACTTACAAGGGTTAGGTCGAAATCGTTGCCCTAGCATTTTGAAAATGGCGAAAGGGGATACGTTTTGAATACGCACATTTGGGGATGTTTGATCTGGACCAATGAGAAATGTTTGATGTTTTGCATAGATGTGCTAGAGCTGATAATAATCAGAATATTAGGGTGTATGAATTAGTGCATTTGAATGGAGATATGAGACACGCTGTACATCTCTATATGTATGTATGGGGTGATTTATTAAAACGACTGAAAAGGGTATCACGTGGACATTTAGTAGACACAGCCCCGAAATGGACAAAACAATACGTTTGGAAATACGTTAGGAAAGAGAGACAGATAAAAAAAAAATTACGAAAAATCCACGAGACAGACAGACGGTCTTCGAGACTGAGAGCCTACGATATCGTCGAACCAGAAAAATATATAGGCCTTCGATCTCGTGAAACGCAGAGAAGAGTTGACAAAGTGTTTATGAGACCTGAATTGTTGGTTTCTTGGGCTTTCACCTTCATAACGTTAGAGAAAGGCCAACAGGAAATGCAAGAGCATACAGGTAACAGACATTATCATTATATGGTGTCAGTATCACTGTTGGCAATGTTAGTATGGTTATAGTAGTAGTAGAAGTAGTAGCAGTAGTAGTCGTAATAGTAGTAGTAGAATTAGTCGTAGTAGCAGGAGTCGCAGTAGCAGTATAGTAGCAGCAGTTGAGTAGCAGTAGTAGAAATAGTAGAGGAAGAACTAGTAGTAGTATCAGTAGTAGTTGCAGTAGTAGTAGTAGTAGTAGTATACACTACTAGCCAACATTAATTAGCCACCTCGTGTAAAAAAAAAAACGTGTTTGACTTTTTTCTCTAGAAATACAACCCAAAACTTTGTACAATGACAATTAAATCAGCATTTCCAAACCAAAAATATTTGAAATTACTTATTTTTCATAAAATCTATAAACAAAATGCATTTTTTGTAATATTATATCTTTATACAGTCAATATTGAGTTGGTCCACCTCTTGTGGGACGGCTGCACAAGGTGGATGGTAGTTGTAGTAACAGAAATTGGTAACAGTAGAAGTGGTACACGTATTATTGTTATTATTATTATTTGTAAACATTTTTATTACAAGTGGCGATGATAGTATAAGTAGAAGTAGTAGTAGTAGTAGTAGTAGTAGTAAAAAAAACAGTGGTATAGTAGTAGTAGAAGTAGTAGAAGAAGAAGGAGAAGAAGTAGAAGTAGTAGTAGAAGCACATGCAGGTAGTTGTTGTAGTAATAGAAGCAGTTGAAATAGTAGTAGCAGTAGTCATAGTAGTAGTAGTAGTAGTAGTAGTAGTAGTAGTAAACGAAGCAGTGGTAGAAGTACTAGTAGTAGTTATAGAAGAAGAAGAAGTCAGTGTATTAGTAGAAGCACAGGTAGTTGTTGTAGTAATATTAGAAGCAGTGGTAACACTAGTCGTAGTAGTAATAATAGAAACAGCAGCAGTAGTGGTAGCAGTAGTAGGAGTATTATTATTATTATTAATAATAGGTAGTAGTAATAGAAGTAGTAGTAGTTAGTTGTAGTATTAGAAGTAGTAGTAGAAGAAGAAGTCAAAGTAGTAGTAGAAGCACAGGTGGTTGTTGTAGTAGTAATAGAAGCAGTACAGTGGTAGTAGTAGTAGTAGTAGTAGTAATAGTAGAAGCAGCAGCAGTAGTAGTAGATGTTGTAGTGATACTATAGAAAAAGGGGCAGTAATATCAGTAGTAGGAGCAGCAGCAGCAACGGCAGTAGTGGTAATAGTATAATAGTATAGTAGTAGTATTATAGTAGTAGTAGTAGTAATAGTAAAGGAAGCAGTGGTAGTAGTAGTAGAAGTATTAGTAGTAGAAGAAGAAGAAGTCAAAGTAGTAGTAGAAGCACAGGTGGTTGTTGTAGTAGTAATAGAAGCAGTACAGTGGTGGTGGTGGTAGTAGTAGTAGTAATAATAGAAGCAGCAGCATATAGTAGTGGAAGTAGTAGTAGTAGTAGTAGTAGTAGTAGGAACATTATCATTAGTAGTAGTAGTGATAATATAAGTAAAAGTAATGTTGGTAGTAGTGGTTTGTTTTTCAAATGTTTAGTTACGTTCTCAGCTCTTTGTCTGATATTATACATTGCATTCCTCTCTCTTTCTTTGGAAGTTGTTTATATCGTGAGTAGGTCATGTAAAGTGCTTTGAAACATTATGTAAATTAAACGCTGTATAAATCATTATAGTAAATGGTGTATGTATAATACGTGCTGCGATTTGTTAGATTCGCATCACGTGACGTGCAAACATTTTGTTATAGTGCACGATCGATCGTGGACTATAACTTTGATTTTTGCAGGGGGAATCCCGTGTTAAATGAAAAAAGGATGGGTCATTTGAATCTTATCTTTCTCAGCATTCAATTTCAAGTTTTTGGAGTTCAGAGTGTTACACGTCATTGGAGAGCTAACGTTTGGAGTTCATTTTGGCAACTTTTGTAGAGTTAGGGAATCAGCAGGATAGATATAGACTATTAATTTATAAACCTAGGGCCCGAGCCTAATAATAATAATAATAATAATATATAGCATTTAAGGTACGCCTTCTATTTAGTTTACTATTCAGAGGCGCAGAATATTATTACCCCGGCTTTAGCCGAGCTGCCATAATAGGCGCTAAAGCATTCAAGGAATTTCTTCCTACCGGGTACCCATTTACTTCACCTGGGTGGAGAGTGGCAAATGTAGATGAATGTCTTGCCAAAGGACATTAGCGCCGTGGCGGGATTCGAACCGCGAACCATGTGAGTCACAGTCCGGTGACGTATCCACTAGACCACGACACCTCCACACAATAACATTTATAGATCTAGGGGCCTATTTACTATAACAAATAGTGCATGTTCTATTTATGCACCATTACTGGACTATATGAACTCCAATTACTAAATTATCCCTCGTGCAGGTCTATTTCAAACAAAACTGCACTCGGGATAATTTAGTATTTGTCGCGCACATAATCCAGTATAGTGCATGACAGTGCATGACAGACCATGCACTATTTATATAATAATCATTCTCCTGACGACGGCCAGAGCATTCTGACCGGAACGTGGAGTTATTCCAACTCACATGGTTGTACCGCAAACCTTTTTCTGAATAATCATTTTATTGGAAGTAGTAGTAGTAGTAGTTTAGGTAGTAAAATAATGATCAAAATGGAATATTAAAACTAATATTGATAACAAACAACAATGATAATAAAAATAAAACTAATAATAACAATAATAACAACAACAACAACCATAATGTTGATAAGTAGTGTTAGTAGCAGTAGTAGTAGTAGCAGCAGAAATAATAGTGGTAGCAGTAGTGGTATCAGTAGCAGTGGTAGTGGTGGTGGTGGTGGTAGTAGGTAGTAGTAGTAGTAGAAGTAGTTGTAGTTCAGTTCAGTTCAGTTTATTGTTTTATATGTCACATCTACAATGTGTTTTTAGCTCACCTGAGCCTAAGGCTCGAGTGAGCTATTGCGATGGAAATTTGTCCGTCGTCCGTCGTCCGTCGTGCGTCGTCCGTTAACTTTTTACATTTTCATCTTCTTCTCCAAAACCCATGATCGGAATTCAACCAAACTTGGTAGGAATTATCCTTAGGGGTAGGGGACCCAAAGTTGCTAAAATGGTACATGTGGCCCCGAGGGGGGCCCAGGGGGAGGGCCCCCAATTGTAAAAGCTATGTAAATTTCAAACATCTTCTTCTCCAGAACCAGGCATAGCTCAGACTTGGTATTGTGTATGGAGATACCTCTATAGATTAGGAATTAATTGGCAATGAACTTCCCTATTCTCACAATAGGAGTTAAATTCCTTTATGAACACATGTGGGTCATTATTATTCCATCTTTCACCAACCCTCACCCCACCCCACTCACCCAAGCCTGCAGGAATATATATATATATATATATATATATTTATTTATCATACTTGATAAAGCCCTAAGGGCGAAAATTTGTACTTACAATGTCTTTATTTATTGTTTGTTATTTAATATTCATCTCCGAGCAGAACTTCAATTTTGGATATATATATATATATATATATATATATATATAGCACTAGCGGCTTGTCTTGTTCAAAACTCATCTGCCCCCGATAAGTGGAATTAATTAATGAGGTTGAGGATTTGTCAATCTGTCGGTCAATTGAATCTGGTGTCGCCGAAACCACTAACCCGTCTCCGTGGTCTAGTGGTTAAGGCATTGGCGTTCTAAGCCAACGACCCGGGTTCGATTCCCGGCGGAGACATTTTTTCAGCCTTTGCAAAAATTTCAAAAAAAGGAGGACAGCTCTGGGGAACTTTGGTTGTGCTACGCAACGTTATTCTCGCAATTTCTTTCACAATATATATATATATATATATATATATATATATATATATTTAAGCCAGGGTTTTTTCAGGTCATTTCTTAATCCATGTCTTTCTTCATTTGTCTTTTTTTAGACTTGTTTTAATCTTTCGTTTCAGATAAACATTGCTCAGGATTGTTCATATTTAAATAAAACTAAAGTGCTTACTGATATAATGTTCTTTCTTATACACATGAATACATAAACAATACAAAATATACTCGGGATGAATAGGATTGCGCGCATTCTATAGATGCTCGCCTGAAGACGGATTTGAATGCTTAAACGCCTACAGTTGACCTTTTTAGAAATTTAATGCTCTTCACAATGATTTTCCTGATTTGAAGTTTCACAAACCGAAAGAAATTATTTAATTGAAAGATGATCCTGATCGTCATTGAAATTCATTCTAAATTGCGTGCCATTATCGACCATTTGGTTGCTATTTTGACGAATTGGACGCGAAAACCTATAGTAATATAATTGTAAGTCGTATACGTTGTCGGAACGGTCATAATGTGTACTGTTGATATTGGTTACAAGTAATTATATTGTTGATAGAAGGATTAGGAGTAGCAGCTGTAGTTCCATATACAATCAGTATACCTAGTATATATGCTAATATATACTAGGTATACCGATAGTATATGGTGGTGGTAGTAGTAGGAGCAGTATTAGTACTCTTAATACTTGACTAAAAAGGATCTATAGAAATGATAGTAGTATTATAGTAGTAGTAGTAGTAGTAGTAGTAGTACCAGCAGCAGCAGCAGTAGTAGTAGTAGTAGTAGTAGTAGTAGTAGTAGTAGTAATAAAGAAATAGTAGCGGTGAAGTAGAATAATTTGTTTTTGTAATGTTCATAGAAATAGTGGCAGTCATATAGTAATAGTAGTAGCGGAGGAATGTGCAGTAGTATTTACATTCTTTAAACTTCTATTTTTTTTCTACAAGAAATACCACTATATTAAAATTCAAGATTTGGACATACCAGCTGCCTCAGCAAGAGAGTGATGACCCATATTAAAATAAGTGTACCAGGTGCACTGATGTTCGTATGTTGCATGTTTAGTGGAGTTATTTAAGCTCTCCGTCCTCTATACAGTAACCGTCGTAGTACCCTTGTTTTTTAAAGCCTTAGGCCTCCGACATCCTTTAAAAGCTCGAAAGCAGGACTTGTCTAGGGGATTTAGGTGGGATCCCCTTAGACTTTTTGAGCATTTATTATGATTTCCATAGTTTTATATTTCATGTCAGCCAAACTTTGCATCACTTCAAATAAATCATAGGGTAATTATATTCTTTCTTAAAATCTTTGTTTTTCATATGTTCACCTTTGGGCAGCTAAATTAATGAAATTTTAAAAACGTGGGATTTTAGTCCCTACTACATTTGGCGGGGTTTCCTTGATTTCTTAAAGTCTTAGTAATGCTTTTCCATATAGATTTTATGTAAGCCACTTACCTGTATTTACGTGCAAACATATGGCAGCTATGGTCAAAAGCATGCAAAGTCGTCTGGATCTGTGGTAATACTTTTAGAAAATGCATGTTAATTTTTTATTTTTTTTAAATTCGAACATTTGTCAATCCTTCTTCTATCATATTTTTAATAGTCAGGACTTTATAGTAGATGCAGCAGCCGTAGTAGTAGTAGTGGTAGTAGTGGTAGTAGTAGTGGTAGTAGTAGTAGTAATGGTAGTAGTGGTAGTAGTGGTGGTAGTAGTAGTGGTAGTAGTGGTAGTATAGTGGTAGTAGTAGTGGTGGTAGTAGTAGTAGTAGTGGTAGTAGTAGTAGTAGTGGTAGTAGTGGTAGTAGTAGTGGTAGTAGTAGTAGTAGTAGTAGTGGTAGTAGTAGTTGTAGTAGTGGTAGTAGTAGTAGTTGTAGTAGTTGTAGTAGTTGTAGTAAGCATGATAATAATAAATCATTTATAGAGCGCAGAAACTATATTTATATATTCTATTGCGCTGCAAGAGCTCCTAGATGTTATTCTAATGGACAATGGTATATATTATTTAATACATGACCATAAATGATGATATTAAGTCAATGTTTAAACAAATAGGTTTTCACTTTTGTTTTAAAGCTTTGTAATGTTTGAGATGTCCTAATATCTATGGGTAATTTTTTCCATAGTCTAGGAGCTGCACAGAAAAATGATCGGTCACCAAGTGTTACTTTTGTTCTAATTTGGGGAATCTGCAATGTTAGCGTGTCTTGTGTACTACGAAGATTATGACAATGGGTTGAGATTTTAGATTCAATAATTCAGTAATGTAACTAGGGGCCTGACCATTTAGTGCTTTATAAACTACCATTAACGTCTTAAATTCAATTCTTTTTCGTATGGGCAGCCAATGTAATTCTCTGAACAATAATGTAACATGGGAAAATTTAGGGAGATTACAAATCAATCTTGCACATGCATTTTGAATCCGCTGCAACTTGACTATCTGTGAATCTGGTAATCCATACAATAAACTATTGCAGTAATCTAATTTGCTTGTAATGCATGCGTGGACAACAATTTTCATGGAATCTTGATCAAAATATTTACGAATGCGCCTCAGATTATAGATCATAAAATATGCTGATTTACATACATTAATTATTTGTGATTCCATATTTAACTGGGTATCAAATAAGACACCCTAGTTTCTGACGTTATTGCATGGTTGTATAACACTGTCACCTACTGATACACCATTTGACTTGAACTTAGATACCTGACGTGGAGTACCAATGACCAGCAGTTCTGTTTTCTTATCATTCAACATCAGTTTGTTTTGTAACATCCAGACTCTAATGTACTCGATACATGTTTCTAATTCTAATATTATCATTAGTAGTAGTAGTAGTAGTAGTAGTAGTAGTAGTAGGAGTACTAATACCAGTAGGAGCAGTAGTATCAGAAGTAGAGTAGATAGTAACAGTAGAAATATTAGAAGTAGTAGCAGCAGCAGTAGGAGTAGCAGTAGTAATATTACTATTATTATTAGTATCATTATTATTATTATTATTATTATTAGTAGTAGTAGTAGTACCTGTAGTAGTAGTAGTAGTAGTAGTAGTAGTAGTTATATTTATATTATTGGTAGTAGTTGCAGTAGCAGCAATAATAATAGCAGCAGTAGTAGATGTATAGTAGTAGTAGTGGTAGTAGTAGTAGTAGAAGTATAGCAGCAAGAGTAGAAGAAGAAGCAGATTCCATATTCGTAGTAGTAGTAGTAGTAGTAGTAGGTGTGGAATTGGTGTGTTAGTAGTGGAAGCAGTAGTAATGGTAGTAGTGAAAGTTATAGTAATATCAGTAGTGGTATCAGTAGTACTAGTAGTAGTCGTAGCAGTAGTACCTGTAGCAGCAGTTGCAGTCGCAGTACTAGAAGTAGTAGTGGAGGAATTAGTAGTAGTATCAGTAGTGGTAGCTGTTGTAGTATTATTATTAGTAGTACTAATACATGTAGTTATAGTAGTAGTAGTAGTAGTAGTAGTAGTAGTAGCTGCAGCACTATCAACAGTATTATCAGTATAATTAGATTTGACGTCGCTGAAAATTGCCATTCACATATCGGCGGTCCAAACAGCGGTTCATGGCGATTCGGCAATCCGCCATGCTCCCCCGAGGAACGTGTTAACACCATATTCAATCCCTAGTCATCCGTCACTCTTTCGCAATGATCTGTGAGGAACGCGGGGAACCGCCAAAAATATCAAACATGTTTAATTTTTCGTGGGGATCTTGGACCTTGTTCATTCTCGTTAGCAACGCCGTTCACCGTGTAAAGAACGCCAGCCTCCGTGTTCCCACTGGGAGATACGTAATAACACCGTGTTAATCCGCCAGTCATTTTTCCTCCCGGAACCTCACGATGTGAACACGGTAGCAACGCGGAGATGGCGGAGCCAACACGGAGGCAACACGATCCCATCAAGGAGCTACACGTCGGCACAGCGCCTGATGTCGGTGGCTCCGTATGGACTCTGCCGCCCTCCGGGGATGATTTGTGGCTTTCCGCCAATTTCTGAATCACTGCCGTGTTAATGTACGTTGGCCCCGTCTTCACAACGTGTTCAAAGCATTCCGCCATTGCTTGGCCATCTGAACCGCCGATGTGTGAAAGGGGCTCTAGTATCTCGTTTGAAAAAATAATATGTCGGCACATTAGGCGAAGTGTCAAACTCAAAAGAGAGAGAGGAAAAAAAAAATCTGGCTCCGCTAATTTGTTTTAATAATACTGATCTTGGTAGTATTCAAAGCAGTAAATTATTTAAAAAATATCTGAAAGCAAAGTGAGAATAGTTATGTTTATACATAGAACATAGCATCAATGCTATGTAAATCTCGAAACTATTTCCAGTACGTTCAGACAGGCCATGATCAACTTGCTTCTATCACCCACTCGTGACTATTCATCGCTCACTCGCTGCCAAAATAATAATTACTGCGCCACACACAGTGACCCGAGTATAACTGGTATGGTCAAAACGCGCGGAAGTTTGTGCACAGGGGTCATATCATGCGAAGTGTTTGTTTGGAATAATATTTTATTTGTCTTCATAAATCAACATAATAACACAATATCAATTCATTTGTAATATCGATAATACAATCAACTAGCAAATACATGTGTTAAAATAATTAATTTCAAATAAACCTTGTACATGTCAAAATTGACTGAACTCCAATCTTATACCAAAATAAAACACATGCACACTATTCTCTGGTAAGCACATGTAAATCAATATCTAAAGACCACATCGTATATATAAAAAGAAAAAGATAAAAAGAAGGAAAAAAAAACCAAAAAAAAAACCAACCCCCTCCCTTACCACACAGTATACACAGCAGCCTACTTACCCCTACATCACATGAATACATACATTACATTACAGCACCAGATGAAACAGACAGAATGATAATAGAAAAAAGTAGGGAAGAGGGTACATCACATGAATACATACATTACATTATATTATAGCACCACATGAAACAGACAGAATTATAATAGTTGCGAGTGAAGATAGCAGTGAGTGAAGCAGCGATTGTGCTCACATTACAAATAGTCACAAGCGCGGTGGGTGGTCTACCGCAAAGCATCGATGCTTTGTCGCTGGATCCTGAGCTTTACTCCTGTCAAACTCGCTGCCAGAATAGTTTCGAAACCTAGCTCCAACTCGCTTCTATCTCGTGACTATCTGCGTTCAGACAGCGTTTGCTCTTAAAACTATCTGGTCATGACAAAAATAGTCTCGAAACCTCGATAGCGTCGATGCTATCGCTCTACGTGTGAACCCACCTAATAAAAGATTATCACATTTGTAAAGTACAATTAGGGTCAAAAACTAGAAAGGGTGTACAGTTTTTGATTTATGTACCTAAGGAATGTCGATTGGGTTTAAAACCCACCGTAATTGGTGAGTGATTTTCATGGTGGGCATGCAGAAGACAGACATGTGAAAAGAAAACAGTTTTTGTGGTTGTGTGGAGGAGTATGAAATGAGGTTAGAATGTAAACACAAAGACAGCAATTTAACTTAACTGTAGTTCAGTGGAAAGTGCATATTACTTTTAACTTTTGATTATTCTTATAAAAGAAAAAAGATTGAGTGCATGCTAAACAACAAAATAAAACCTTTATAGCCAGTTTCTGATACGGCGCTAATAAGCAAGACTACAGTAATCTAAATCTGCTTCTCTCGCAGTAAGTTTGTGGCTGGTATAATTCATTCCTTGAAATGCACTATCTACTGGTAATGGTTACCGGAGCTAAAGCCGTAGATTTCCAATTTAGAAGCGTATAAGTATAAGAAACTTTATGACGTTATACAAGAACATCGTATTATCATTAGTTTATCTTGAAAAAGAATGACTTTTATCTTACATGATATTTTCAGACAATCGTTACGATTGATTTTCTTTATTTTGATTAAACATGGAACATATAATTTATTCGGATGTGCTAGTCTTCTTATTATTACCTCATGCATGCGTCACGTTCAATGTGCGACGCTCCTAAACATTACTTGTTGTATTCATTTCAATATGGATTCAAATCTTTCCTTGATATTACGCGCATTCTCCTAAGTGATATATCCAATTTTTCTTCATCTATTCTTAATGGGTGTAAACCTGTACAAA
The DNA here is from genome assembly GCA_025617745.1 of Heliocidaris erythrogramma. Classification (NCBI taxonomy): domain Eukaryota; kingdom Metazoa; phylum Echinodermata; class Echinoidea; order Camarodonta; family Echinometridae; genus Heliocidaris; species Heliocidaris erythrogramma. Next base: position 1,326,436 of record CM046866.1, on the reverse strand, counting down.
ATTTCATTTTTAAGTACTTCACAAAATAATGGAGTGTCACTGGCTGCCAATTAACTATTATTTAATGTTATTATCAATGGTGTCTCTTATTTGAAAGTTACAATTTATGCCCCCCCCCCCCAAACCCCCCCCCCAAAAAAAAAACAACAAAACAACAACAACAACAAACAAAATCTTGTAATTCTACTGACGAACACGAACTTCTACGGAGAGACATTTTATGTGCTCGACCTTAATACTAATAATAATAACTGTTTCTTATACAGCGCCTTACCAGTTACAATGTAACTGGGCGTTGTGGCGTGCGCCTGTAATCCAGCTACCAGTGGAAGTTATAAACTGATTCAGCGGACCCAGGTTCGAGACTGAGTCACGTCTTTCGGATGGTGACGTTAAAGGTCGGTCCCAGACGTAAATAATCATATCTGATTGATACACGTCTGTATAAAAACCCAATTACACACCAGTTACAATGTAACCGACCATCATTATTGGGTTCAACTGCGATTCTGCACATTACAGTGCACGTTCTCCACTCATCTGGGGAGCATTCCAGACATCCTTATCCAACCACAATGACGTTCGCATCCTACCGGGTACCCATTTAACACCTGGGTGGAGAGGAGCAATGTAGATAATATGCCTTGCGCTCAAGGGCATAAGTGCCGTGCCGGGGTTCGAACCCACGACCTTTGCATTGCCAGTCAAGTATTTAAACCACTCGACTACGACACCTAAATTAAAACAAAATCAGAAATCAGACCAGTGTCAAATGATGACTCCATGAAAAATAAGAAAATGTCCATAGCAGTGTGTATTCATTTTAAATACGTTACAAAGACATACTTTACATGGAATATAAAAGAAACAGAAATAAGAGCACCCAAATACATATAATATACTATTATTGATTTATGTATAAAGTGCTACGACGCCATCCCAGTCCTCGCATTTCTCCTTGCGTTATACTGTAATATTTTGTCTATGGTCTCTTTTATAGCTTGTGTCGTAAAGGCGTTTAATTCCGTCTTTGGTAAAGGTACGTTCCGCCTTATAGATTCCAGCACATCGTTCTTGAATCGATGTTCTCTTGATTCCAGATAGCTACTCGCTTCTATGCTGGCGAGTCGACTCCTATGTCGCAAAAGTTGGGAATTCAATGTGTAGACTGAAGATGAAGAAGACAACGGCAAAGAAGATGACGAGGTAAAATAGGCAGGCACAGTTAGGGTTTGGTCACTCCTCTGCGAATTGCCTGGGAGAATATGGGTGTAATGTGCTCGAAGATCTCCATCTAATAAATGGGACCATGATGATTCCATGCCCTCTACATACCCGCTCCGTTTACCATATCTTGGAGGTTGCGAAATAGGTCTTCTTCCTAATATATGTAGAAAAAAAGATAAAGAAGAAGGAATATTGTAAAAGATGACATCAACTTAACAATATGTTAAGGATTATTTGAATGAATGAATTTTTGAATGAATTTATTGATCTTCCTTTGCTTTACAAAATCAACATATATTCGTAACATACCAATTACAAAAGCAAATATATCAAATAAAGTTAAACAAACTAAAGTAATATATCAAATAAAGTTAAACGAACTAAAGTAATATAATAATGAGGAAGACGAGGAGACCTTTAAAAGCTGGGCTTGTAAATTACGTCCCTCAATATTAAAACAAAATATAACAATGTTTGTAAACAATGGATGGTAAACACAACTTGATTCCAGCTAATCTGGAAACTGTCTAATACTGTGCTAACTAAACAGATTGTAAGGTAATAGAAAATAAACTATTTACCCTAAAAATGGATAGGTTAAAGGTTGGAGGCGAAGATAGAGAGAGAGGGGAGCATGAAATTAAGAAAGAACATTTTGTAGATAAAGTCATATTGCATAATAAATTACTAGCATCAACTATCGCTAAAACATAATTCTAATTGTCATAAAGGTATTTATTCAAAAGATAAACTTTCATTTTCCGCCTAAAGACCGAAATACTGACAGAACTGGTTACAGTACAGTTCAAAGAATTCCATAACTTTGGTCCTGTACAGATCTGTGTTTTCTGTGCAAACATTGTCCTTGCATGGGGGATATGAAGAGCAGGAGCATTTCTTGTTGAATAATAATGAATTTGGTTGTTCCGGTGAAACAGTTTGGTTAATGTCAGGGGCAAAATTCCTGTATGAAAATTATACATGAGTGACCGTAATTGGAGAAGATAAACATCTTCTAGCTTCAAAATATTATGTTCATAAAAAAGAGGGGACGTATGGGCTCGAAAGTCAGTATTGCAAACAGCTCTTATAGCTCTCTTTTGAACCAAATATAATTTATTTAATTGTGTCTTGAGAGAGTTTCCCCATGCAGGGATACCATAAATAACATAAGGTAAAATAAGGGTTGAATAAAGAATCTTCAAAATACATGTTGGGAGGTACAATTTAAGCCTATTGAGCACACCCGTATTCTTTGACAACAACTTGCATAAATTATTAATATGAGTTTTTCAATTTAAATTCTCACCAATATAAAGCCCTAGAAACTTGGTTGAAACTACTCTGTCTATCAATACACTATCGAAAGAGATGTCACCTGGCAGGGTTGCGATTGAATGACTAAATAGCATGTAGTTAGTTTTCTTAAGATTAAGGGACAGTTTGTTTACATGAATCCATGCCGCTATTTTGTGCAACTCAGTGTTGACAGTATTCAGGAGAGTTTGCGGATCTTTATGAGAGAAAAATATGTTAGAATCATCTGCAAACAATATAACAGATAAAACATCAGATGAATACTGGAAATCATTAATATACAAATGAATAATAGAGGTCCTAAAAGTGATCCCTGAGGAACACCACATATTACATCATATAAATCTGAATCTATACCATTTACAGAAACAAACTGCTTCCTGTCAGCCAAGTAACTTTTAAACCAATTAAGGGCTGTGCCTCTGATTCCACAATGTTCGAGTTTGCTGAGCAAAATATTATGGTCTACAGTATCAAAAGCCTTTGAATAATCCAAAAAAAAATCCAATTGTGTGCATTTGGTTATCAAGAGCATTCGCGATTTTATCAACAAAGTGTAGAATAGCATGGCTAGTAGTATGTTTTTCTCTGAAGCCAAATTGAAATTGTGAAAACACATTACTCATGTTCAAAAACTTTACTGTCCGTAAGTATACAAGCTTTTCTAAAAGCATAGAAAAAGATGTTAATAAAGAAATAGGGCGATAATTAGTCATTAATTTTGCATCCCCCTTTTTAAAGACAGGCACAACTTTTGCAATTTTCATCTTCAAAGGCACAACCTCATTAAACATAGACAGATTAAAAATGTGTACAAGAGGTTTCAACATACCTTCAGCTACATCCTTAATTAAATCATTCCGAATATTATCGCATCCAGGGCTTTTTCCTTTCTTTAAGGCACAAATTAAGTCTAAAAGTTCCTTCTCGTTTATGGGTGTTAAAAATATACACTGTAAAAACTGAAGTGCTGTATATAGCACTTTGAGGGCATGCATAGGGACTGCACTCAGAGTGCTATTGTAATGCACACAGCGTGCTATTTCAGCACTTTCACGGGAGCTGGACCGGCTCCTTAAACTGCAAAACATTCATTAAAAAAAATGTGACCGTGGCGAGCCTCGAACCAGGTTCCGCTGATTGAGAGCCGCTGACGTTACCGATAGACTAACGAATGCTTCTTGCGATCTAGTTTAGTCATGGGAGTCAAGTAGATAACATGAACTATGTGGAGTCGTAAATTCACTATGTAACAATATGATCTGCTCTAAATCGTATGATGTGAGTTAGTCTAGCGGTAATGCCAGCAATTCTCGATCAGCGGACCCTGGTTCGAGGCTGGCCAAAATCACGATTATTTTTTAAATGAATGTTTAGCAGTTTAACCGTGAAAGTGCTAAAATAGCACGCTGTGTGCATTACAATAGCACTCTGAGTGCAGTCCCTATGCATGCCTTCAAAGTGCTATATACAGTACTTCAGTTTTTACAGTGTACTTTGATGGTTTGGCTTCTTAAGATAAGTATGAAATTGTTTTTGACAATCTGGTATTCCACTTGACAAATTCGGTCCAATATTACAAAAATAAATATTTAATTTCTCAGCAATAACCTTTTTATCAGTAATCAAATAACTATCAATCTCCAAATCTTTTATACCCAGGCTTTTTGGCTTCCCTTTAAACAAGCTGTTTATAACCTTCCATGTTCCCTTAATATCATTACATGTAGCTATCAATTGATTAGAATAATAACCTCCTTTAGCAGTGCGCAAGACGGATGTAAGAACATTCCTATAACTGGAATATTTCCTTCGCGAACTTTCACATTTTCTAACTTTATATTTATAAAAAAGCTTATTTTTCTTATTAATTGATTTTAACAAAGAATGCGTAATCCATGGCATTATCGGCACATTCTTATTCCGACTAGAATGGCCAACAAGCTGAAAGGGAACATTTTCATCATACAAGAGCATAAATTTATCAAAGAATTTATTAAAGGAACTATCGACATCTTGATCTGACAGTACATCACTCCATTCAGTTGTTATTAAGGCTTCCTTTAACTTAGCAATATTTTCAGGGCTATTCACACGAGACTGTTTATTTTGGAGCCTTAATAAATGGACACTTGTGCAAGGGCATTCTACAATATACAGGAAAATGGTCTGAGAGATCAGAAGTTACTATACCAGAATCTAATAAAGGTTGTACATTACAGAAAATATTATCAATAAGGGTGGCAGATGTGTTTGTTATTCTTGTTGGTTTAGTGACCAGTGGAACAAAGGATGATGAAATAAACAAATTCACAAGTTCATCGACATTATCATCAAAATCACAATTAACCAGGTTAACATTAAAATCACCCATAAAAAAAACAGATTTATTATTCAATAAATGATTGGATAGAATTGTTTGCATCTGTTCAAAAAAGAGGTCATATTACTCTGAGGTGGCCTATAAACAACTCCTAAAACAACATTTCTTATACCTGGCAATAACAACTCAACAAATAAAGTTTCTAAACTCTCATTCATAATAGTAAGATTTGGGCATATCTCAAAATCAAGTTTAGATGGAACATAAACAGCTACTCCACCACCTCTTTTTGTATCCCTGTTATTAGTAATTAAACTAAAGCCAGGAATGTCATACAAACTTGTGAGAGTGTCAGGAGAAAACCAAGTTTCAGTGATACATAAAATGGGGAAGGCAGTGTTGAGTTGATTAAAAAAAACATTAAAATTCTTGCACATGCTACTAACATTCATGTGAATAAGAGTAAGTGCCTGACTGTCAGGGTGATCCCGGACATCAGTAAAAAACTCAGTCTCAGTAATATAATTACAATTAATAGGTACATCATTATTCTCATCATCAAAATGAAAGTGTTTGTGTTTGACTCAAAATTAGCCCTTATGTTCTCTTCATTTTCAGCCATTTGGATTAAACCAAAAATTGACAGGGATAATGTGCAAGTTAATAAAATGTACAAACAAGTTGTCAAAAATTTCCATTAAGATGACAAGACGAGGTAACATAAATGATATGCATTTCAAAACAAATCTCATACTCAGACATGGGGAAACATTATTTCCAACACTTGACATGCCCTCAAAGATGGGAAAAGGGGAAGAAAAGGAAAGGAAAATTACAACATAACATACTAAGAATATCATAATAGCAAGACAAAATAGGTATATCGCCATTAAGCCAAACAGGTAGGCCAAATACTGTCCAACTGGCTTTCACAGGAGCTGTATTCTAAAGTTTATCAATGTCAGCAATATCAGTGATAAGCCTTCTCTTCAGGCCACCACCCGAGTCCTTCACCCCTGCATAGATGCGCCCATCTACGGCCCACACCTTCTCCGCCTTCCCTGCGTGTCGAGCCTCATGATATAATTTTTGACGCCTAGTTGTGAGGTCCTCGTTTATGTAGATGGAGGAGTCCTTCAACTTGGATCGAGACCCCACCAGCCGCACCTTCACGATGGGACCTGTCGATGTCAGACGGGAATATTTCTACCCCCATCTTCCGAGCGACATCTCTCACCACCTTGTCTGTAAATTCTCCCTCCTTCTCCGCGACACCGTAGATCCTGATGTTATTTCTACGGGAGTATTGCTCCAGATCATCAGCCTTGAGTTGAAGGGACTTAATTGACTGCTGGGCGGCTTCCTCCTTCTCCCTCAGCTTCTCTATTGTAGCAGCTTGAGCACTGGTCTTGAGCTCAAGCTCCATTATTTTGGCCTCCTGCTCCTCCAGTCTAGCAGCAATGCTAGATACAGCCTCAGTTACTGATTCCTTCACCACTACCTGTATCAGCTGCTTGAAATCAAGATTCAATCCTAATTCTCCAACAACAAGGCGGGCAATTTCAGCATGACTAGTCCAGTCTATATATACAGTAGAAGAATAAGTACTGATACAAGATCCAGTATATGGGGCACCGTTAAAAAAAATCACGGCATTATGTCCAGTCTCAATAATTGCGTGGCCTAATAAGCGATACGAGGGAGTAAATTACGACATTCTGATCATACTCTTGAAGCCAAGGTAAATCAAAAGAACGTATCCCATAACTCACATTAGTCACCCTTTCCATGCATTTCATTCGATTTAAAGAAGCCGAGCGTCTGTTCTCATGCTGCTGTAACCATTGATATTGTTATGATATGAAAATGAATTGTGATTGGATGAAAGTGTCTTCTGATCTCCGGTTACTTCTTACAATTTGTCCTTTCAACTTTGATTTCTAAACCAATTCAAACCATATGTTGTTGATGAAACTGCGTAAAGGAAGTAAACACATCAGGGCATGGACGACAGTGGTATTTTTCAGATATGTATGAATGTGATATCGTTATTTTGGTGTGGGGGATGACTCTGATCGTCACCATCCGAAAGAATCGGATTGGAACCTAGTTGTTTATTGAACAGGCCACAGAGCAGACAACTTGACCAACTCACATCTAGAGACCGTATGGGGGAATCCCAATAGTCCGCGGGGCCGATAGACCGCGGGGCCTATAGACCGCGGCGTCTCAATGTACACGCCAGTAATATCAGGTGAATGTTAGGAAACACAAATATATTTGTTTATTTTCAAAGAAAAACAAATGATAAGTGATATTGGAGGGGGAGGGATGGCAAGAAAGTTCGATCATTAAAAAAAGAAGCTTTATTTGTGCAAATCCCAAGTTATTCATCTCGTTCCCACTCGGTGTATTAGCTGTTCTATATTTATTATGCAATTTCATTGATTCTATGCAATTATTAATTTCTGAATGATTACTATTTATGACCTATTTATGTACTGTGCAATAATATCCACTACTCCTTTCTTCCTCCACCCCTCTCTTTCTCTCTCTCTTCTACAGTTCTTGAATTTAGATCTTCTTTGATTATATCTTCGTATCTCCTCTCTTGCTTCTCTTTCTCTATACTCATTCTTTCCTTATGTTAATCTCACGTAGGCCTACATTGTTTACACAAACTAGTTGGTATCTTGAGCTACCCATTAATTTTCTATATTCAAACTCAAATTTCTCGCAAATTACCCATGGAATATCTAAGTAGAAATTTCTATGTATATATATAATATAATTTTGAAATATTATTTGTCAATGTATTTTTATCTTCCACTTACACCTTCCCTCTCTCTTTCTCTCTCTCTCTCTCTCTCTCTACCATTACTTCGTTTGTCACCATGCCTCACCCTTCTTCTTTTGTATCCCTCCTTTCACCCCTTCTCTTTCTCTGTTAGTCTTCCAAAGCCAGTGCTCACTCTCTTTCCTATCTCATCTATTTCCACTCTATCCTTTCCTCTCACCATCTCATTACCTCATTGTCTCATTGTCATTACCTGGCTCTATACCTCTTTTCATGAAGACATTATGATTGTTAATCTGTTATTAGATACATGTAAGTACATGTAAAATATGTGTGACGAATATAATTTGTGTACTTTTCGATTTTCTTTAATGTTTAACGTATTTCAATGATGTATCTTATAATTTGCTTACTTCTTGATTGACTTTCATTTACTGTATTTATACCTTGTATTACCGGTAGTAGTTTTTTCGCTCTTGTTAATCTTTGTAATTGATAGTTTATATTGTACACATGTTTTCTTCAGCTTTTGGCTGCGACACATGTTTTTTTTCAATAAACCATTTTTGAATTGAATTCGATTGAATTGATGTCCTATTCATTTCTTGAAAAAAAATAATCAACTCAATTATCTAAAAATAAATTGAAGAAAATTCTTTGAAAGGGAATAAAATTAAGAGCTTTTCTTGGTGCAGAAATAAAATCACATATACACAACAAGATTTAAATTCTAGATATAATGTCAAGAAGAAAACTCCGATAAGAATCATGGAAATGAGTTCAAATGCCCAACATTTCTTTTTGATCATCTTCAGTAACAAATGTAAGATTGAGAAGAATAGTTTGTATATATGTAGATGAATGGATATCAATTAAACTATGGAAATATTCAGCATCCTTCTTTTATTTATAGTTCATACAGATTAACTGATACCAATTCATCCAACTATACAGTTTTTCTCAGTCTTCCATTAGTTCACCAGTGAAGATGATCAAAAATAAAGGTCGAAAGCAGCGAAATACAGCATTATGGGCAAGGTGACGTGGAAGCAGACAAAATCAAAGAGGGAAATATGAAAGAAATCTTTTTTAAAAGACTAACTTGTAATTCATATGTTCCCTTTAAATGACGCATACATAATAGCATCATTTGTTGATAATATCAATATAGAAAAAAGGGGATATAAAATTGAAAAATTGATTAAGATCGGGGGGGGGGGGGGATCTTCCATTGAGACCCGTCCAGCATCCTCGAACTTTACCCTGTGAAAAGCACCCTAAACGAGGATTCAGATTTTGTGATTTTGATACCCTAAACAGGGATATTTTTTCATTCTTGATTTTGATACCCTAAAAACGGCGAGAAATAATTAACGGCTTGTTTTTATACCCTTAACAGGGCGAGCATATACGACCGAAATTCTCAAATTCTGAATTAATTGTACCCTTTCCGCGGATTGGCCGTGTTCAATTTCATACCCTTTTCCCCTGCATTTGGTCAGAAGTGTGATTTTGATACCCTTTTATATGGAAAGATATCTGTTTAATACTTAGAGTATGAACTTAGTGTCCAACATTACATTTATTTATTTATTTATTTATTTATTATGGTATATGATGATTGACCAGCAGCACAGGGGCTGAAAGGGTCAATTTACAATCAGATATATATGTGCATATATACAATAGAATCGCATCAAATATATAAAAAGATACGTAATTGGAAGCAAAACGAAAATACTAAGATTTACGCTACACAAATAATAAGATAACAAGTGTCAAAAGTGAGAGAAAGAAAGAAAAAGTAAAGAATAGGAAAGAAAAGGGAAGAGAAAGAAGGAAGGAGATAGATAGAAAGGAGAAGATTTGGGAGCAATACATAAATATAAACAAGTTAGAAAGCCATAACCATGTAAAATGAGTCATTACATCTAGGCATGGAATCTGAGAAGTGAAAATGTTTGGGATGCAAAGCGTGGGGGGGGGGGGGGGGAGTTTATTTCAAGATTCTGGCAAGGTGAGGGATGGTGGATTTTCGATATCGTTCTGTATTGCATTTAATTGTAGGGAAGCCAGTCATGTTACATTGTATGCACCTTCTTATTTCTACGTTATTTCGTTCTTATTTTATAAAGCGCATAGGGACATGCAGTGTTGCTATGTGTAATGCTCTATAAAAGAACCAAGTATTATTATTATTTTTTTAATTATTATATATTTTTCATTTTTGACACCCTAAACGCGGATCCGCGCCCGACCCTGAAAAACTACCCTTTGTCCTCGTTTTCAGGTTCGCGGATGCTGTACGGATTTCAATGGAAGATACCCCCCCCCCCCCCGATTAAGATACATGAATTATTTGAGTCATTATGCTTTTAAGACGTGATGTGAAAATGCGTTGCATTTCAGACACCGCGGTCTATCGGCCCCGCGGTCTATCGGACCCGCGGTCTATCGGACCCGCGGTCTATCGGCCCGCGGACTATCGGGCGTAGACCAGACTATAATAGTTACTGATTTCAATCATTTCAGATAATTTTCCATGAAAACCTGTCAAGTGTAATCTATCATAGATGACAATAACATACACTGTGATCGATCATTAGGAACAATAACTTTTAATACTACGAGTAATCTAACTTATACTCTTTCTAGATGAAATCACCAATGCCGATAGAATAAAATGTGTTGCTTTGTGTCAGAATTAGAAATAAAGGATAATGTAGAGGAACACACAAGGAAAGTCAAACTGTGATAGGCTACCAACTGAGTTGTTGAAGTTAGAAGTCCAATTGCAGTCTAATAGTGATTTATTCCTGTTTTTGAATATAAATTCCTAGCCTCTGTTTAACAGAGGAGCTGACCCCAAAAATATGAAAGAGAGTTGAAAATATGACAGTGAAAGAAAGAAAGAGAGAGAGAGGGGGGGGGGGCGGAAAACAATCATAATCCGCGAAAAAAACAAATAGTTGATATTCATTCATTTTCAATCAAGGGGATAAACTGATGCATATATTTGTGAATTTAGGAAAGGACGGCAGCATGAAACACGTCAATTAGGTGTATTGCTCGCGCATCCTGGCCGATCAATGGGCAATAAACACGCTCGTATTTTGTTTACATCTTTTAGGGGGCGGGGGCGGAAAATAATCATAATCCGTGAAAAAACAAATAGTTGATATTCATTCATTTTCAATCCAGGGGATAAACTGATGCATACATTTGTTAATTAAGGAAAGGACGACAGCATGAAACACGTCAATTAGGTGTATTGCTTGCGCATCCTGGCCGATCAATGGGCAATAAACATCCTCGTATTTTGTATACATCTTTTAGTAGCTGAATTACTACAAATATAGACTATATAAAGAGCTATTCACATGCTGCTTTTCAATAGATTGTTGACTGTCAACCGAACATCTGAATTTATCATTCTTAGAAAAATATGCCATTTAAATTATGAAAATTAAAGGCATTATTGAGCTGATAATTTCCTTGTATTCATTTGTGTGTTTGATTTGTGGATCAAAAATAGCATTTAAGGAATAGATAAAGAGGAAAAGATAAAGGAAGATAGAAAACATGGAAAACGACTAATAATGATAATGGTGAAAAAAACTAAAAACAATACGATGAGATACTTATCATACAAAGTAAGCAAGTAGTAATCAATCATCCTGATAAAATATGGATTTTAAAAGGGGGATAGTGAGCATGTCTTTAATCGAAAAGAGAGAAGAATGTTGGGGGATACTGATGAAAAGGATATAGGGCAAAATTAGAAAGCAGTTTTAAGTAATACACATGTATATTTTCAAGTGAAGTGTGTACATATAAAAATTCTGAACAACATTTGGGACAGGTTCTTGCATTTTGAAGGTTGAAGGTTTATTTTTATTATCAAAAGAGATGTTATTTTTTCCCCTTTTATAAATAAACAATCTATCATGAAAATGCCCGCAATCGTCTATTAACTCATTTTGTTTTTCTCTTCATAATGTTGTCATTCATGACCGAAAATATCTTATTAAAATAGCAATTTTAGTCATTATAGGCTTAAGTCCATTTCATTGAATCTCCTTGTTTGTGTGTGAGAGTGGATAAAAGTGAGTATACATACACGCACTCACATCATGGATTTCCACCTTATTTACTTGTGCTGTATATTAAACAAATTAATTTGATTAGAGCTGGGATTATCCACTTCATCAAATGGTAGTGCATGGTGACAACTCCCGTTGACTTTAATTATATTGTTAAACTACAGCTCTTGACTGAGCCTCGATAGAAAATTAAACACAGACAAAGAGAATTAGTTAATGCGCTTTACGTCAAATTCATTTACCATGTTTACAGATGTTTGCTAACATTGGCCTAAAATCTAAATATATCGCTTATATCGTGCTTATCTGAACCACTTCTTATGTCTAATTTGTATAGACTTATGTAAAGCCTAGTTCCCACTTGGCCGAATTCAGACGAATCTGAATACGAACCTCATGATCCATATATTCGTATTGATCGTGTTAATCGTTGTCTAAGTTACGAATAGTTTACGACATACAAGACAAACAAGACAAAGTTACGTCGTGATTACGAAGATTCGTAAACAAATGTTACGAATATATACGAACCTTTAAGAACAATTTACGAACTTGAACGAACATACACGAATAGTTTAGGATGTTATACGATTGTTTACGACACTGTTACGAATTATTTACGACACTTGCGACAGATTTAAGAAAGCTTTGCGATTCATTGGCGACATTCGACACCCGTTTTTGGTCAGAGATGGTCACATGGGTCAAATGGTCAAGCTTTGCCTGGCTCTATATATATAAGAGGTCAGGGGTGTGTTATCCACTCATTGCACTACAATGGATATTGATGCTGACACACAAGCTGATCTACTCCTTGAGGAAGAATGTTATCTTCTGGGAGCAGCGCTCTGTCTACACAGAAGGATAGACATAAAGAAAAAGCTAAAAAACCAACAAAAAGGTCTGTATGGGTGAAATCCTGGCTATTGCGCAGGCCTGAATATGGACAATATGAGAAGTTATTGGCCGAATTGCATAGAGAAGACCGGAAGGGGTACAAAAACTTTCTACGTGTCACACCTGACCTGTTCCATGAAATGGTTACTCACCTTTCCCCCTATCTACAGAAAGATGATACTTTCATGAGAAAAGCCCTGGAACCGGGGCTATATATATACCCGACGGTCACGTGGTCGGGAGTAGGTCGCGATATGTCGTAAATTATTCGTAAAATGTTCCTAAATAATGCGTAAAGTATTCGTGTAGTTCGTAACGATTCGTAACCATATTCGTATACATTCGTATGCTTTCGTAAACATATACGAATTGTTACGAATCAAATATACGATTTCAAGAATGACATTATTATTCCCAACAAGTTCGGAAATTTGTTGTAAACTATTCGTATCCACTTCTTAAGTAGTTCGTATATACGTCGTCCATTCGTTTGTTGTCGTCGTAAATTCTTCGTGAATTCAGACCTTCATTCGTAAGGCTAATGTAATCGTAATTGGATACGAATTTTTTACGAACATTAAGAACAATTTAGGAATACTTGCGAATAAAATACGAACATTTACGAATACTTACGAAATTACGAATTTTTCATGCATTTCAAAAATTTCCTAAAGGTCACCCGAACGTACGAATACAAATACGAATCTTTACGAATTGATACGAATAGATACGAATGCCTTTACGAATCGACACGAATAACTTACGACGTAAATTCGGCCGGATTCGTAACCAAATTCGTCCAAGTGGGAACGGGGCTTTACTGATAAATTTGATTCATGGTTCTAGTTAATTGTTAGGTCCTCCCTCACCTCAGAAGCGTTAGGATTTATTTTACCAATTATTATCTCTACTATTCGGCACCATTAAACTAACAACTTGTTCGGTATACTGGGTATATCTATTTATAATTTTAATAAACAACAACAAAGAAACAAACACCCACAAAAAAAAATAAATCAAAATACCTTCGTGTATGTTAAAAACAATTGCAACGCAGCATTTAAAATAAAGTTGAGTTCTAGTTCTTCAGTAACCTTGTGAAGAAACTGTCTAGAAGCTATGGGGAAATATTTATTACGGGGAATATAATGATGCATATACTGTGAGGTTTTGTAATCATCAAAGTGATAAGATATTGACTAAAATTCGCTACAAAGTACATACACTGCGAACAGGAATGGGTATATGGGACTACACACACACACACACACACACTCACATGTGGGATGAAAGTTTGGTCCAAACAATTTTCTGGGGACATTTCTACTACATGATGTTCTTCCAAACTGAATGAGAAAGCTCACAAATTATTTGTTACCTTATTTTCAATAGATGTTTACGAACTATTATTAGATTAAGACCCATTGTATGGTAAAACGATTTACGTAGATGTCTCTTCTACGTACATCTTTGTGAGGGCTGAGAAAGAACCACAATAATTGAAAATATATATGCACACGTACTATATATGTATACTCATATTTTCGTTATCTGTCTATTAAACAAGAGATTACCATCTATAATATAAAAATCACCCGTGCGAGTATTTCTAACGAAAGATCATTAATAATAAACCACACAATCCTTAATTAAAAGTATATTTATAGATCTCATCAAGGGAGTGTAAATATAATCATATTCGTTATCATATTAGCTTGATCTTTGATTGACATCTGGAAGTACTTATATGTTTCATCGTTACTGACTGTTTCACTTGTAATATACTGAGTTCCTCTAGTAAACCTCACTCTATTAACTGACCATGATCTTGTCATTCCAAAATCATGATTATTCTGAACTGAAAGAAAAAATGGAAATCAGGGTAATGTTGGAGTGCTTTGGACACCATGCGTGGTAGATGTGAGGGCTCATATATACATGATAGATGGCAACAATCACTATAAATGTAATTATCAAATATAGACAAACACCACCCGGTGGTTCTATGCAATATGCGATTGGATTTTTGTTTAACAATATACTATTCTTTATTCAATAATTTATATAACGTCTTCAGTGATGCTTTCAAACGATGAATACATTTTCTTTTCTTTTTTTAAATCAGTAACAATCTTCTGGACAAGCTGCTGGTTTAAAATCTTCTTGACGGAAGTGACCAAAGCGTATTGAACTAAATAATTCAGGCAGAATGGAAAATAAATAAGAGAGGGTAGTATTAATGATTTAGGGAAATGCATACTTACTGTGTGTGCTACGTGTACTGGAATCTCTGTCTTGTCGTCCTTCACAAGCTTCCTCTAACCAACGAGGTATTAACCGCATAGAACAGAACTTTGGCATGGCATCCTGATGACTACGGGAGACAGCCAGAAAGACAAGCAGCAGAAGAAAGTACAGAATAATTGCCCGATGGGCTGATAAAGGTATCTGTGAAAGAAAAGAAGCATTGGGAGTCAAGTCATACGTCAGTTTCCTGGTTGAATTAGAAATCCATGAGGTTAGTAAGATTCGGGAGAGATGCCGTGATCCGATGGCATATACTTTTCTAATCATTGACAGTGGGGTTTAATGACCAAAGTATAAGACGGGTCATGTATTTGGAATCCATATGAGTATGAGAGCCAAACACATGTTTGAGATTGATAATGTTTTCACATTATGCATAAAGCGAGTTCTTTGGACGTAAAATAGAAAAGAAAAACAGTAAGAAAAAAGAGTCTGAAACAAAACAAGCTTTTTTTTTTGCTTGGTTTATATTCAAACATATTAATAATTTTTCCTTCCTAAACTTATGGTAGATTTGTATTCTGATATTGAGAATTGTTAATATCTACAAAGAAGGTGATTTTGATATAATAAGCATCCTGCTGGCTTTATTGATCAAACTTATAGATATATTTTTTTAAACTTTCAAAAACATGAATTTCTGTCATCAAATAGCTATTTCGAATTATAAACATGAAAGAAAATTAGGAAAGACTAGTGTAATCCCCGAAATGGTCAGCTGATAACCTTGGGAACGTAAATATAACTGTGGTTTTTTTTTCTATTTGAATGAATATTACAATACGGGTCTGTGCTAAAAAGAATGAAGGATATAGACAAAGGATGTCATATTAAACAACGATACCACAGTTCATTGGTGATACCTACAAATAAACACTGTTGTGTAACATGTCAGTCTTTACAAGCATGATTGGAGATATTTGTAGACACGTGATTTCATAGAGACCGAGCCATTTGTTGATTATCGCACGATGGAATAATATGAACTAATTGGTCAGATCAAGCAATGATTGAAGCACCAGGCGTGGGTAAAGTTTTCTCGATCTGACATGGAGTCATCTCTCATTATCACGACCTAAGTGATAATGAAATGAAATTTTCAGATTCAAAACTTTTTGAAAGAAATCCAAAGGTGCTCTCTTTGGAAAGAATGAATGTGTTGTAACAAAATTTGGTATATCAGCTTTCATAATCATCAGAGATAAACAGATATCCAGATCTTCTCTTTTCCTTACAAGCTATTCTAAATATGAACACATACCACTGACTCCAGTTCAGCTTGTCGGCTTCAGCGAGCAAAATATCATTGTACACATCGATATACGTCTTGTTTTGTTATTAACCCTTTATATTCCACTTATTTTGGTTTTCTAAAAATAATCAACTAATACTTTCCTGGTATTTTGGGATTTCTTGCATAATATCTTTGCATGTATCTGATGTAACACTAGCCTAATATTACTATTTAGCAGTTTCACGTGGTGGTAAAAGAAGGCAAATTGTTTTATTTATTATTGCTTTATTTTGGCTTATAATCAAGACAAAACAAGTCCGAACACCTTAAAGATATATACGTTTATAATCTGAAAAAAAAAGCCCTGCTCATTATCAATACGAACAAATTCAAATTCTGTTTGAAATGTTGTATGAATAACTCTGAAAACATAGACATCTTAATGTATAGAGGAATTACATCAAAGGGAATTAAGGTAAACAACAACAACATATAATCTGGCTTCTCATATTAACTGATTTTCAAAGCGTAAGAATTGTAGAGGGAAATAGTACTTTTAATGTGTAGGGCTTTATTTTTGCGTGCATTGTCAAATTTGATTTATATTGGTTGATTGGTGGTGTCTGAGACGGATTTAGGGACGGTAGCGTAATTCTACTTGATTACGGTAGATCAGTATTGGAAATCCCTGTCCTCATGTCGTCTTATGTTAGCTTAATCTAGACATCACTTTAAGATTTAGTAAGATGATTGCATTTCATTGTATTGCCCTACTTTTTCCTGTAAATTTAGGACTGTCTGCTAAATGATAAAGATTTTGCTTATTTTTAGTTTATAATCTAAAAACCCAAATAGCATTTTTTTTAAATATTTGGGTGGTTTATGCGGGACACACAGTCTTCACAAAATCCATAGCACTGCGTAATGTTCCACCTCTCATTATTTTGATGTACTATATTACTTTTTATAGCTAGATACTGAACGATTAAAAAATAGCAAATCTCTGACAGTAGTATGCAGAACATCTGCACACGCTTTGGAAATTATGAAGTTGCTAGATTTATAATTTAAATTGTCCCTCACGAACAAATACCAAGTGTTACAAGAACTACTTGATGAAGAGGATGATCTGGAGAACAACTGGCAGAAAGTGAAGGAGACATTTACATCTACATGTCAGGAAGTAATGGGGCCACAGAGACACCAACAGAAGGAATGGATATCGGCAGACACACAGCACAAAATACAGGAGAGAAAACAGAAGAAAGCAGCAGTTAATAACAGCCGAACAAGGGCAGCCAAGGCTAAAGCACAGGATGATTTTACAAAAGCCAATAGAGAAGTGAAGAAGGGTGCAAGAGCTGATAAGCGAAAGTATGTGGACAACCTGGCAAAAGAAGCAGAGGAAGCAGCAGCCAGTAAAAACATGAAGCAGCTATACGACATCACCAGGAAACTGTCGGGGAAGTGCAGTAGACCCGAGAGACCAATCAAGGACAAAAGAGGGAACACTGTACAGGGAACAGAACAACAACTGAAAAGGTGGGCAGAGCACTTTGAAGAATTATTAAACAGACCGGTCCCACCAAATCCCCCTATCATTGATCCAGCCAACAGAGACTTAGACATTAACTGCGGACACCCAACACGAGAAGAAATCAGGAAAGCTATCACATTACTGAAAAATGGTAAGGCAGCAGGACCAGATGGTATCCCTGCAGAAGTGCTCAAGGTAGACCTGGAAACAACCATAGAGATGTTGTACCATCTCTTTTTGAAAATCTGGGAAGAGGAGGTGGTACCGGCAGACTGGAAGGAGGGCTACCTTATTAAACTACCCAAGAAGGGAGACCTCAGTAACTGTGCAAACTACAGAGGAATAACGCTTCTGTCAGTGCCAGGGAAGGTCTTCAATAGGATCCTGCTCGAGAGAATGAAAGGTGCAGTTGACCCTCTACTACGAGACCAGCAGGCAGGCTTTCGCCAGAACAGATCATGCATCGACCAAATTGCCACCTTGCGCATTATTGTTGAACAGTCCTTAGAGTGGAATTCATCATTGTATATCAACTTCGTGGACTATGAGAAAGCGTTTGATAGTGTTGATCGTGAAACTCTCTGGAAGCTGTTACGCCATTATGGAGTGCCAATTAAATTGGTCACATTGATTAAGAACTCTTATGAAGGAATGACTTGCCGGGTGGTACATAGTGGACAATTAACAGATAGCTTCAGGGTGAGAACTGGAGTCAGACAAGGTTGCCTCCTGTCGCCCTTTCTCTTTCTTTTGGTAATTGATTGGACCATGAAGAAATCAACATCATATAGAAGAAATGGAATTCAGTGGACACTATGGGACCAGCTAGAAGACCTGGACTTCGCCGATGACCTAGCCCTGCTTTCCCACAGTCACAAACAGATACAGGACAAAACAACAGAGCTCGAAGCCATCTCTTCACAAGTTGGTCTGAAGATTCATGAGGGCAAAACAAAGATACTTAAGATCAAAACGAAAAGTGAGGACCCAGTCACATTACATGGAAACAAACTGGAAGAAGTGGAAGCCTTTACTTACTTGGGTAGCATCATTGATAAACAAGGTGGCACGGAAGCCGATGTTGGAGCAAGAATCGGCAAGGCATAAACAGTCTTTGTGCAGCTGAAGAACATATGGAGCTCAAAAGTGATATCACCCCGCACAAAGATCAGACTGTTTAACTCAAATGTTAAGTCAGTGTTAATGTATGGGGCAGAAACATGGAGGACAACAAAGAATACCACTATGAAAGTGCAGACTTTCATAAATAAATGCCTGAGAAGGATCCTCCAGATCCACTGGCCAAACACCATCAGCAATTTAGATCTGTGGCAACATACCAACCAACTGCCAGCAGAAGATGAGATCAGACGTAGAAGATGGGGATGGATTGGGCACACCTTGAGGAAACCAACCAACAGCATCACAAGACAGGCACTGTCGTGGAATCCCCAAGGAAGACGGAAAAGAGGCCGGCCAAGAAACACCTGGCGACGCGACCTTGACGCAGACAGCAAGAAGATGGGACACACCTGGGAACAGTTAGAGAGGGCAGCCCAGGACCGAGGAATCTGGCGGACTGTTCTTAGCGGCCTATGCTCCTGGAGGAGTGACGGGCATAAGTAAAGTAAAGTTGCTAGATTTATAATAATCCTTGAAAGTTATACATATACATGTAAGTTTTTAGCATTATTTGTAAACCATGGGGTCCTTGTTTTTTCCCCCAATATATCACTATAAGGTATTGCCCTGTTTTTTTTTTCATAAAGGAGAGAACCATTGTATTCTTGCGCTGAACATTTATCACAACGAATTGTTCTTAGAATGTATTGCTTTGTCCATTATGACGTAGGACAACACTTGTGCATTATGTTTACTTTTCTGCCATTAGTGTTTCAATAATACTAACTATAGTGGCACTCAATTACTCCATTACGAAACTCTTCAAATTCTCATGCTTAATGTTTATAAAGCTCTCAACTCTTTCTTTTCTTGGCCGTCTTTCTTCAAGACGTAGTGACTTGAACTTTAAAGGTACGCCCATGTTTATATGGGTCTAAATTACTTATTTTCCCACACAAGACTATATGCAGACTTACATTCCATTCATAAGAAAAAGACCGTAAGGCCGTAATATATAGAAATAGAGACAAATTGTTTAAGGCCAAGATATAAATTTAACATTCAATCATACATCATCACAGGAAATGAAGGGACTGTCGATATAACGCTGATATTTGGAGGAAAGTTGAGAAAAGTAACAGCAACAAGGTTTTTTATATTTATTTATCTAATATGAAGTGGCAGATTCATGGAAAAAAGTGGCATTTTGTATTTTGCATGACGCTCGAAATAGTGCCAACAAAATCCAGACAAGTGCGTAGAGTTACTGGGGTTACTGACGTCATATACTTGTATAAGAAGTACTTTCACAGTCTGAAATCTCTCCTGTTGATTTTTCAGTATCGCCCACATAGTATATTTCTGTCGGTCCCGAGATTAAATCTGTTAACAGATAAGTTTCTTAATGAAACCAAGAGCACACAGAGGAGCGATTACCTTTCCTTATACTGATATACCCTCACGGATTGAAGAAAAGCCGGAAGGCTGAAGTGAGTTTTAACCGTGGTAAAATAAATAAATGAAATGAAATGAAATGAAAGATGCCCAGCTCGGCAATGAGGTGCGTAAACAACTGCCAGTTATAAGTATCGTCGTACGAACACTAGGAATTGATATCATAAAGAGGAAGGGATACAAATCTCAAACTCAAGTTCAGTCTCTTCAGCATGTGGATTTACTATTCTATTTAATATTGGGAAAAGCAAGAGGGTATATAATCATGTAAGTGATACAACTGAAGCACGCACCTACCCTTCTGCACCTCCCACTCACTTGGAGGCGTCCAATTTGTCAGTTAGTGCATGGTGATGCGCCAAGAGACGCACCACAGGCATTAACGTTCTAACGTTTGAGCATCTTCCGATAGGTATAACGTCATCGTTCTAGATTTTTACGAAATAAAAGTGACGTAACATGTGACAGCGAGTTTCAGGTTTTTAAAAACTTGTTCTTCCTCGTACATGAACTATCGGAAGTGTCAAGTTGCAGTGTGAGAAAAAATGGTATTAAGTCACAGTTCGCTCACACCTGATTCCTGTTACGTACTTGTACAAAGATACGAAATGAAAATTATCACTTTCTCAGAGTAAGCGAATGCGTGTCAAGTGTGAGGTGAGAAATAATGAGCAAGATTCCGCAGGGAGCTTTTCTTAGCCTATACATGGGAGATGGTTGTGCATTATGTTTTTATGAAAATGTCTCAGGAGTAAATCAAGAACTTCCTGTTGATGGTTTAGATATTTCCACCGTCACACCACTGTAAGATGAATTTAATCTTGATGTAATTTCCCATGATACTACCCCCTACAGGTTTTCCGCTAGCATGTCCTAAAGACGAATGCAGCAAGGGAATCATAACTACGGCGCTTTTTGCCAAGGTCATATCTTAGTCATCAGTGACGCTATTCAACATAATATTATTTTAAATAATTTCCTGGTACTACAAAATTTCAATATGGCACGAAAGAGAGAGACATGATTACCTGATGAGTGCAGGTCGAAAGCTTCGTTATCATGTCTCTTTTTCGTGCCATATTGAAATATTATTTTAGTGAAAATGATAGAAGTTGAATAGATCCAACTTAATTCAGACTAAATTCATTCGTTCAATTTTCATGAAAGAAACCTACAAATCAACCAATAAATTAAAGGATTTTAAATACAAATAGAAAAGACGCTCTAAACAAACCAAACATTTCTATGCAGACACACACCAAAAAAAAAAAAAAAAAAAAAACAGGGAAGGAAATTATTACAATCATAAACATACAAACATAATATGTGCGATTTTAGGTATAGTTTTGAAATATGCTCGGTATTTATTGTCACTGGAGTTATATCTAAGGTGGGAGCTAAAATATTATCGATAACGGTATTTCAAATTAGATCATTAAAAGCTGCTCTCTCTTAGTGCTATATCATCGTCGTCTATTATACAGAATACAATGCATGTGAGTCACAAAAAAATGAAACCCAAATTCAATCCTAAATCTAAATTTCTTTGCAAAGATACTCACAGACAACTAAACAGTACCATTTTTCTGATTCATGTAGAATTTCCCTCTGCTTAAAGTTTTGATGGTCAACCTAAGGTTTGGTTGGATAGTCTCTATTCCAACATACGCACAACGAAATGAACCCTTGAACAGCTATCCCAAACTTGCCATTAGGAAAAGCCGAGTTTGACATGCTTTCAAAACATGCGAAATGGCCAATGCTCGGCCATCCATGCACCTTCTTTTAAAGCAGCCTATCAAATTAAAGAAGATAACTATTACACACCACAGTAATCATGGTAATATATTTTAGTAACTTTACTGTTTAGGTTGATTGACAATGGAAAATCTTCATCATTCATTTTATTTTATTCAAAACGGATTTTTCACTGCAATATGGTGACATCAAAGCATATATACGCTAAGGATTTGGGGCCTTTTTGGGGGGTTTGAATAGGCGCCTCCCCTGGCCCTTTCGGTCCCCACCTTTTGGTACCCACGGGCGGGGAATGGTTCTTAGAGTGGTGGGAGGCACTTCTTAAGGGCTGACGTGCCGTCCATATTTCCTAAATTCATTTTTAAACATTGAATTTCCGGAGGGAGTAATAATTCTGCCAACCCATGAAGCTGGTTTGTAGCTTCATGCCCAACCCATATACCCTTTACCTGTGAAGGGGAGAAACCTCAATTGGTGTGTATTGCCAAAGAACAGTGTGACGTGAATACTCCAAGGCCATATCCGCACGTATGGCTTCAATGTATAAGACGCAACACATGTGTTATTTGTTCGCACCAGGGAATCTCTATTACACTTCCCTGCAGGTACCATGATTCACGCATAGAGTTACATCATTTGTAGCTTCATGGTTACCTACACAGTTTATTGTGTATGTAACTCTATGGTTTCACGGCAGTCGCGAGGGGGGGGGGGGGGGGGGGGGGGGGGGGGGGGAGGAGATGTCTCATTGATGCCGGTACATCATCCACGTGAAAACGGATAAAAAGTGTACCTTTTCAGCAATAGGCGCATAACACAGGTTACGCGTTTAGGGTATCAACAAAAAGCAAAAATCAAGAAAAAGGGTATCAAATTCAGAGACTGATAAGAAGAAGATCCGCGGAAGGAGGAGCAAGATACAAAAGCAAGATACAAAAGCGCCGTTAATGGTATGAAAATCAGAGACAGACGGGTCTGCCCCTACTTCAATCTGCTTTTCAATTCAGCAAGTGATTTACGCGGATGATGTACAGGTCTCAATGAAACATTCCCGTGGGGGGGGGGGGGGGGGGGGGGTGGTCGTCGCGATAGATTCGGATCGATTCAGGAGCCCGTAAACTTTTCTGCCTTTTATTTGTGAAAATTCGGCTCCTTTGGAAGATTGATTTATGTAAGCATTCCATTACTTTCTAAATTGAACTCTCAACAGGTTTTTTTTATTTTTATCTATTTATTTTTATTTATTTATTTATTCTTTTTTTTGGGGGGGGGGGGGGGGTGAAGGGGTGAAGGGCAGGAACATATAACTGTTAGATGTAAAAAAAATTGTCAGGGGCTTTCGGCCACTTCATATTTTAAGACTCTTTAAAATCGATTAAATTTATTTCTAATTTTTACTTATATCATGGAAGCATATACAAAGGTAAACTTCCTTTTGAGACAGCCACCCAACATGAAAACAATGTATAGGGTTAGGGTTGGGGTTAGGGTTTAGGGTTTAGGGTTAGGGTTTAGGGTTTACATAACCGCACATTTGGACGGCTGTCGCATAAGTCATTATTATTATCAACAACTAACTTGACATGAAAGGGAAAATGGCCCTCATACCGTTGGAAACATGTTATTGTATATCGCCTCAAATATATTATTCATTCCTTTATGACAGACTAAACCGATCTGTAGACATCATTCGGGGAGGGGAGGTGTAGCAGATCACGTCACTTAGGAATATCGGTTGCCACGGTGTAAAGAAGGAGACCTCCCCCCCCCCCCCCCCCCCAAAATTTCCTTCGAAAATATTTCCACAATGATATGAATACGTATAGGATATTACTCCCGTCTCCCCTCTCCCGTCTCGCTGGGGGTGACGGGAGGCCGGGGGGGGGGGGGGGGGGGTAGTAGGGAAAAGTCAACGGTCCTCCCAAGACCCATTTAAGGGGACAATAATCCCCCTGAAAAAGAAAATGACAATAAATTCATTTTTTCTCATTTTTGTATCCTTCACACGGGACGTACCGCTAATTATGCACGTTATGTTTTCATGGCCTTAATTTCTCTTGAGTATTAAACCACAGAAACATGACAAGATCAAATCGCTCCCTCTAGCTATATGCATGGATATACTCACTGGCGTAGACAGGGGGCACAGGGGGGCCATGGTCCCTCCTATTCAGCAACTAAAAAAAAAAGTATAACTAAAAAGCAGTCCGGACGTTGAAATAACTTTCCTCCTAAAAAAAAAGTGCTACAAGCCAAATTTTCTATAAAACGTCAGAGCTTTTGCGCTTTGCGCCGGAAAACTTCCCCCTCCCTGCACCCACCCCTGGGGTCCGTCTGCCCACCCCCCCCTATTGAAAAATCCTGAATACGCCTGTGGAGATACTATTTATATACTACTATAAATCTATCCACGCTCTATGTGCGAGAATCCCGCCCTGGTGTAAATGAGATCGTGTGTCATCCACAGGCCACAGGGCCGACGTAACGTAAATAAAATCATTGTTAAGGCATTCATAAAGTAAAACAATCGTCATTTAGTCTTCATCAAGATGAAAATGAGTTTTTTCAGAACTCATCTAAGATTTGAATAAATAACACATATTGATATGTTGTAAATACTTCTTGGTAACCCCCCCCCCCCCCCCCCCCCCCCCCCCCCAATTTACCCGACTTTTTCCATTTATGTAAAGATTTTTATCGTAATTTTGTTTGGTATTATGTTATACCAATTTATATATATGTAAAACACTGAAAGACATCATGTGGAAATAAAAGAAACCTTGAACCTTGAACCTTAAATAAAAGAAAGATGAGACCAAGAGAGAGAGAGAGAGAGAGAGGGGGGGGGGGGAGCACAGTTAATATGATACGATCCTTTTCAATGGCAAGGCTCTCTCGCTTATAATTTACAAAGTAAAATCGGTGGACCCTATCACAAATTCGCCCCCTCATTGGCCAAACCCATGATATGCAAGTATATATATATATATATGCAAGTTTATATAGGCTATTTGTTTAGTTTTTTGTGATGTGTTTTTCTTTTACAACGTTTAGTCGATCATCACGCATGTCTAATACAGCATTGAATGAGTTATTTCTTAATCGTGAGAAACATTCCGATTCGTTTCACGTCCTCTTAAACAGTCGAGCTTATTTGATTGCCATTCTATTTCGAATGCGATAGGTAGAAGGAGAGCATGAGATTTCGTTTCTATTTTTTGCACTTTCAGTAGAGTATCTTTTTCAGTAGCTGATAAAAGAAACAAGAGTTATTCATTTCCACGAGTATCCTATGCAATTTAAAATGGCTTAGATTTACTGAGATGATGCACACAATGACAATTCCATCAGTAAAACCATGGTCTTAGGACCGGCTGCCGACTTCTGACAGCCAAAAAAAAAAAAGGCTACGACCGTCGACAAGCAATCTGCAAAAAACATCGGTCCGCGATCAGTTGCTGATCAGTTGAAGGATAGTCGCCCCCAAATAACCCCATACTTTCAAGCCGATGGTAGAAATGGGAGAGCCATATTGAGATGTTTCCTCTTCATGAGCTTGTTTGAGTAATATATCCAGGCAACCTCGAATACATCTTTGCTTTGCACTCATACAATTATGTTTTATTCATGTTATTCATGTATTACAATAATTGGTGACCTATTCCTCATAACCTGGCATAAATAGATGACTTATACATTTTTGCACCAGGAATTCACAGCCTTCTCACGGGTATAATTTCCTACTGCCGTAAGAACATCGGCCACCATCTAGTCTAAGACCGGTTGTTTATAATCACCGAATTGACGACCGTTCTTACAAGTGGTTAATCATTCTTTGATGATCGGCGATTGGCCTACAACCTATCTGCGACTATCCTACAACCGAAAAAAGATTTTAAAAAAGTTACAGTTTTTAAAATAAAAGAAACAAGAAACAAACGTGCTAATTTGAGCAATATTAACAAATTCTTAACAAGAGAGGAAAAAAAAAGGAAAAAAAGGAAACCAAGAAGGGGGATATCAACAGTGCTGGAGAGAGAGAAAGAGAAATACAAAAAAAAAATGTTCTGAACAAGCAATACGGGGGGGGGGGGGGAATAGAAAGCTATCCAACGAGGACAATTATTTACTTTTAAATGTGTGAAATGTTTGGGTTGATTTCAACGCCGTAATGTTGAAATCAAGTGAGTCTGACCTGAGTCAATTGAGTGTCAATGTTGGGGTCCAGTATAATGAATGTTTTTTGTAAAACAAGATTTTTTTGTAAGTGGAGGGTGAAAGAGATTCGACTGTATGGTTGCATATAAAGGCCAAGTCCAAATTAAACAAGCATAACAGTAAAAATTTCACTGAAATCGGATGTAAAATAAGAAGGTTATGGCATTTTGAAGTTTTGCATTAGTTTCATGAAACAGTGATATGCACAGCATGGGCGGTATGCAAATGAGTGAACCGATGATGTCACACACTCACTTTTCCTTATGTATTTTATTATATGAAATTTCAAATATTTCAATTTTTATAGATGTGATAATAAAGAATCCCTTCCTTGTATGAAAATAAGTTACAATAATGATGATTTTACATGTTCCATATGGAGTCAAACCATGTTTTACATTATTGAAGCAAAAACATGAAATATATGATATTTCATATAATAAAATACATAAGGAGAAGCGGGTGGACTTGTCCTTTAAGAAACATTTGCAGTAGTGCTTTTGTTAGGCCATTTCTGTCAAAATGGTGCACAAAATTTCCAAGATTGTTAGGGCATAAAACGTATATATTTAGGGACTTACATTCAAGGAATACTAAATTGGTGATTGCCCGGTAACTCTTGTCATGCTAGTTGAAAATGATTCTCATTACTCTTTTTGTTAAAGATAAAGTCTTTTTAGGTTAGTTCTAATATATACAATTACCCCAAGCAAGATTACTATAATTTAAAAGAGATAAAACAAGAGTGCAGTATAATGTATGGAGGGTCTTCCAAGGGAAAAGGTGTTTTAGTTTATAAATGGAGTCAAAAGGGGCCTGAGCTTTCGATCCTAGCAGAATCTTCGTCTTTTTGCCTCTGACGAAGATTCTGCTAGGATCGAAAGCTCAGGCCCCTTTTGACTCCATTTTACTCCATTGGCTCGCTTTTATTGGATAATCAGTTTTCAGCAGTTTGTTTTCCATAATTATTTAGTTTATAAATGATAATTCTAGATACTTTTTATTACAAAGATTATTAAAAGCTGGTTTCCGTGAAAAGTTATCATCGATCGTCACACCTACAAATCTTTTCGTTTCAACTTTGCTTATGAATTGGTTGTCCATGGTAACAGTTCCCGGTAATGTATGTAATGGATTGCTGATAAGCATGAAATTGGTTTTGTCAAGATTCAAAGAACGTCTATGTGATCTTATCCAATTAGCTACACTTTTAACTCTATGTTATACTGTTTGTTTGCTGGTGTGGATCTCGATGCGCAAAGAAAATATTTGAGTCGTCCGTGAATAAAATAAATAAATAAATAAAGATAATACATGAGACGATCTATAAAAGCCATTAATGTATATAATACATAGTAAGGGAACGAAAATCGAGCCTTGGGGTACCCCACAGTTGATTACCTTTTGACTAGATTTGTAGTTCTTGATAGAGACAAATTGTTTTCTGTTTGTAAGGTAATTCCTGAACCAATCCAAGGCCTTGCCTTTAATTCCGTAATGATATAATTTATGTAAAAGAACTGCGTGATCTATTGTGTCGAAGGCCTTGGAGAAGTGCAGAAATATGCCGATTGTGAGTGAGTTGTTATTATGCTTTAATAATAATAATGCATTTATATAGCGCATTTTCCATATATTATGTTCAAATGCGCTTTACAATGATATTAACGGAATAAGTGAGTCTTGAGGAGCTTTTTGAAGGCACCCAGAGATTGTTGGTTATGGAGAATTTGGGGTAGTTGATTCCACAGTTTGGGAGCAGCAGTTGAAAATGCTCTGTCACCAAGTGTGGGCAGCATCTTGGGAGATGGATAGTTAAGCATGGTGCCTTGTGAGGAGCGGAGAGAGTACCGGGATTGTTGGCTGATAGTTATAAGTTCAGATAAATAAGGAGGGACGAGACCGTGGATACATCGAAAGGTGAGAAGCAGAATCTTTAGTTACCTTTTCAATGAGATTTAAGAGAGCATGTGTAGTTGGTACACTGTCGCTTGGTCTACCACCACTTGGACTAATTACCAGTTCGTTGAATTCCACGTGGTCTAACTTCATTTTGTCCACAACCAGTTTGTCTACTTACCATTTCGTCTAATTTCCATTTGGCGTAATAACCAAATCGTCTAATACCCAGTTTGGCTAACCCCATTTAGTCTAAAACCCATTTTGGCTAATTTTCACTTCGGCTAATTTTCACTTCGTCTATTTCCAAATAGTCTAACAGTCATTTTGTCTACAAGCCATAGTCTAATATCCATTTGGGCTACACCTACTTTGGCTAATACCATATGGTCTACCTATCATTTGGTCCAATTCCATTTAGTCTAATAACCAGTTGGGCTACTTATCATTTAGTCTAACTGTCATATGGTCTTATGACCATTTGGTATAATATCCAATTCGTCTAATAACCATTTAGGCTACTTATCATTAGGTCTAATTTTCATATAGTCTAATGACCATTTGGTCTAATTACTATTTATTCTTCTGGCCATTTAGTAGCAAGGAGAGAAAGGACAGGGAAATGAAACTTTAAAAAAATGAAACTTCAAAGAAGTCATCTACGTAAATGTGCATTAAAAGAGTTATTCACCTTGCTGCTGCTTATATCAAGATCAATCAATATCCCTACATTTCAAAGGTGTCACACTGTTGTCATATCAAGAACTAAATATTCTGCTATTAAGCTTCTCTGATTTTTTTTTGAGCTATGCAAACTGCTAGTTTCAGGGGCGGCGCTACAGAGGGGGGAGGGCAGGGGGCGGTTGCCCATTATGATTTTTCAAGTGACCAAAAAGAAAGAGAGAGAGGAAAAACGAAAAAAGGACAAGAAGAAAGAAGAAGAAAGAAGAGTATGCAACTATTATTATTATTATTATTATTATTATTATTATTATTATTTGTTCATCTAAAACGTAAATTAACTCTCTCGTTGGCAGGGGGCACAATGCCCCCCCCCCCCGTCACCTTTCTAAGCACCCAAAAAGTGTCTCCTGCTACCCACAAAAATGCCGCTTTTTATACTCACTGCCTTCTTTTTCTTCTTTTAAGGCAGTGGCGTATCTAGGTATTATGAAGCCCTGGGCAAACCGTGAATTTGCGCCCCCCCCCCTCCCCGAGTCAAATTATCTTAAATGTCCAGGGATGGCCAACAAAATGACGCATAGTGTTGTTGGTAGGTGCGTAGACGAAACGGGAATAGCCCAACAGGCAATTAGCCTTAGTGATAATTAGACAAAGTGATGTTTAGACAAATTGGCATTTAGACCAACTGACAATTAAATTAAATGGAAAATGGACTAAATGAAAGTTAGACCAACTGCACATTAGACCATATAAATGCCATGTAGACCAAATGGATACTAGACCAAGTGGATTTTAGACGAAATGTCTGTAGACCAACTAGTTTTAGACTGACTGGGAATTAGACAAACTGACATTAGACGAACTGGTAGTAGACCAAGTGACAACAAAATAACGTAGACGAAATGGTAATTAGACCAAGTGATAATTAGCCCAAGTGGTCATTAGACCTTCTGGTTATTAGACCAAGTGCAAATTAGACCAAATGAAGAGTGGACCAAAAGGGTTTAACCCGAATGAAGGTAGCCCATCTGGAAATTAGACCAAGTGGTTTTAGCCCAAGCGTGCATAAACCTTGTAGTTCTGTGTTTTTCTCTGAAGCCATAGTGTCTTGTAAATATTTTTTTCAAGGAGCTTTGAAAAAGTTCTTAAAAGGGATATCGGATGGTAATTACTGACTTCAAAGAGGATACAGGAATATAAGTGAAAAAATGGTTAGTGTTGGTATTGGGTGGCCTATAGAATACTACAATTAGGATGCCTTTTTTGCCCGGTATCAATATGTCAATCCGAAGCGATTATAAAGTTGGACTCATGATATTCATATCCGTATGTATTTCACATTTTTATTTCTTTAAGATATACATGGCTACCCCACCTACTCTGGTTTGTATGTTATTTGTTACTAGGGTGTATCCTGGGAGTATCAGGAGTGGACACAAGTTTTCCGATAACCACGTTTCAGATAGACATATGACAGAAGCAGTACTTTCACACACACACACACACATATATATATATATATATATATATATATATATATATATATATATATATATGTATATTCCACTGGATTGGGTATTAGGGAGACACACGACAATGCGGTTTATTCCGTCATAATAGGGACTGGTGTATTAGGGAGACACCGTGGACAAAGAGGGAGACAAACAAGTGTCTCCCATATATATATATATATAATATATATATATATATATATATATATATATACTAGTATACATATCTTCCACATCTAGTGTAACTGGCTTTGATAAAGACAGTCTTCATTTCTGACCTGAAATGTGTGGGGAGAGTGTTTCACAAGGGAAACCCCCGCGAATTAAGGAACATCTGTAATAATGCTACGCCACATCCACGAAAAAGAGCGATAATCTTGGTGTATGCCTCGAGCATTTACTTGACTCTGAAAAACGCTATATACAGAACGTCACAGAAAAAACGAACCCGAGATTTATCGATGTTTAATCATATCTTAATCACAATTATGATTAATAAATGACACATTTGTGTAAAGCTTGGATCCTCCTTTTGCATTTGATGCCACTCTTATGATACATTCTTCGCGCATGAGTGAATAAAGACAATATGAAGCAGGGCTATCAAAAAAGCTTTTTGGCCAACGATATCTGAATTTCCAAGAGATGATCACATTTCTAGAAAGGTCATTTTCTGCCCTTTCATATGACACCTCAATCGGGGAAAATGAGCAAGGGATGACAAAGATCTGTTGGTGTAAATTGATGCTTGCATTTCATTATTTATTAAAGGCTCCCAGATCGTCTCCATTCTGTTACCAGAAATACTCGTGCTCTGTTCTTAACTGCATGGTCAAGTAGGTTTATAATGAAATACGTACCTCACCATCAATCAGCTTTTATCATTTTGTACTCACCACTTCATTTTGTTGACGACCAGCCATGCATGAAGTGTTTTGTCTTGTTTGTTTATTGCTATAGGACAGCAGCCAGTGCAAACGAATTCGTTTAATAAATCATGGAAATGCAAGCATCACTTTACACCAACAGAGCTTTGTCATCCCTGGTTCATTTTTCCTGATTGAGGTATCATATGAAAGAGCAGAAAAATCTAGTAATGCGACATCACTTTGAAATTCACATATCGTTGGCCAAACGACTTTTTGGTAGCCCTGTTTCATATTGTCTTTATTCACTCATGCCTGAAGTATATATCATATGAGAGG
The DNA here is from genome assembly GCA_025617745.1 of Heliocidaris erythrogramma. Taxonomy (NCBI): domain Eukaryota; kingdom Metazoa; phylum Echinodermata; class Echinoidea; order Camarodonta; family Echinometridae; genus Heliocidaris; species Heliocidaris erythrogramma. The sequence goes on along the minus strand of CM046866.1, from coordinate 1,294,842 downwards.
CACCAAATGAAAGAAAAGGATCCAAGCTATATAAATATGTGTCATTTGTTAATCATTATTGTGATTAAGATATGATTAAACTTCGATAAATTCAGTTTCGTTATATTTTCTGAGAAGCACTGTATAGTCTCCAAAGCCCCTTTCACACAGGGCCTGCGTAGAGTTGCGGAGTGCAGCGTACCGACTACGCCGAGTTTACGCTGCCCTAGGTTGTGCCTACGCTGGCCTACGTGGCAAGACGACGAGGAACGCAAAGGGGTACGCGAGATGGACGCAAAAAATTAAAATTTGGTCGCGTACTTTCAGCGTGGAGCACTGGACGCAGAAAGTACGCAGGTTTTACGCAAGTCTAAGCCACACTACGCTACTGTATGCCATGCCTGTGTAATAGTACGCTACCCTACGCCAGTCCGACGAAAAATCCTTTGAGGATGCCGTAGTGTTACGTATGGAATGGCGTAGTATTGCGTACTTTTGCTTAGTGTGGGTTCAGCATAAGCAAAGCCTACGTACGCTTTACACAAGACCTACGTATTCGTACGCAACCCTACGTCTGTTACACGCAATCCTACGCGGAGGAGGTACGCGGTGCATATGCAGAGGGTACGCAACCATACGCCATCGTAAGCCAGCCTATGCATAACCTACGCAGGGACTACGCCGATCCTACGCGTAATTTCGGCGTACTCGGTAAGCCGCACAACGCAACTGTACGCAGTCCCGGCGTGAAAGGGGCTTTAATCATCTTATTGCTTTCCCTGCAATCAACTTGTGTAGTTTTGCCCTTACCCTCCTTTTCTCAGGAGGCAGATCAGGCTTTTGCTAAACAGTCGGGTAACGTCGCGTCGCGTTGGTAGAAATTTTCGAACATTTTTCAGGAAGGTGTCTTCAAGGGGACAAATTGAAAAAGAGTCCATCTCAGTATGATTTTTCCCGTTTTCAGGCTAAAAACGACAAACAAGGGAATAAAGAAAACAATAAAAGGATAATGCAAAGAAAAACATGAACTATAAAGAGAGAATAGAAGGGTAGGAAGGATGGAAGAAAATATGATGAAAGGAAACAAAGAATACAACAAAAGGAAAGTTGGAAAGTAAAAATAAGTGGATAAAAACAAAGAAAAACATAAAGAAAGATAGAGACATAAATGATAGAAGGATAAAGATATTAAGAGTAACATAAGGAAAGATAGAAGAGAAGATGATAATTTGAATAAAGGAATAACATAACGAAAGAAAAGATGAAAGGAAAACAAAATGATAGGACAAAAGCAAAGAATGTTTTAAGGAAAGTAAATAAAGATGGGAAGCAGAAAATGATTTTAAAAAGAATAATATGAAACATAGAGAGAGAAATGATAGGATAAAAAAAGTTTAACTTATATAAAGAAAGACATAGAGAAATGATAGAAGGATAAAGATTAACGTGAGGAAGGTGGGGGAGAAAATGATAACAGGAAACAAAGAATATCATAACGAGAGGAAGGATGGAAAGATAATTGATAGATAAAAGCAAGAAATGACAAAGCGAGAGATAGAGAGAAAAATGATAAAAAGATAAATATAAACATGAAGAAAGGTGGAAGAGAAGATGATAAAAGGGAACAAAGAATAACAAAGTGAAGATGGAAAGCAATAAAAAAAGAGGATAAAAAGAATAAATATAAACAGCAACATTATGAAAGATGGAAAACAAAATTTAATTTCATGGCGGGGCGGGGGGGGGGGGGGTTATGAATATTAATTAACAAATAAACATTGGTAACTCCGGGGTTTATCATAAAGAGTATCACAAAGGATTATGAAAAAAAACATGGTTGTCATGGTTTCTATATGCAGGCCAGTAGCCACGGTTTCTAAAGGTTTCTAAATTTAATGACTCCCGAGGGGAAATTTAGGGGTTGTGAATGATGGTGAAGTGAGTTGCAGTGTTGCCAATATTTTTTTTCATGAAAAAGCAGATATCATCCCAAGAAGGTGGGGGTGGGGGGGTCGTCCGACCCCTCCGACCCCCTGGCTAGGGGCCTGATATGCAAATCAGAAAAATGTTCATTGTGACGGACGGACGAGATAGAAATTGATTGCTTGACTTCCTCGTCCCCTTTTGTAATTACAATCCAAATAAATTATCTGCCAAGTTTATGTCGAACCCCTGATTTTGTAGCGAATGCTAAAGAGGGTGTAACGGATCTTTGCTAAACATGGCAATTTTTTAACAACACCCATGCTGAAAATTGTATGGCCCAAATAAGTAGACATATCAGAATTTTCTAAGAAATCATTTTACCAAGATACGAACAAGTTAGGTAAAGCCTCTCAACATGGGATATCACAAGTGTCACGGACGGACAAAATGCTCACTCTTACCTGACCAATCTCTTCTTTCTCTCTTTTTTCCCATATCCTTCTGTGCACTGAAGCTCCATTTCTCGCTTTCTCTTTCTTCCCCTTACTCTTGTTATTCGATCATCTTCTTTGTCTTCGTTGTTTAACCTGATCTACTAGTTCTTAATCTCTACATTTTCTCTCTATCTCTATCTCGTTCTATATCTCTCTCGTTTTATCTCTCTCATATCTCTCTAATATATATATGTAAACCGCAAAAGGACAATATAGCAATGAAAAACAAAATAATTACCCTGTAAAAAAAAAATGGAACACACACACACGCTACCCCCCCCCCCCCAAAAAAAAGAGTTGAAGTTAGGACTTGCTTTAGAATTATTCATAGTTTAATATTTCAAAAACTTTTTTTCTGAGAAAACAAAAAAAAACATTACTAAATCACTATTTTCTGAATGATTTTTATTTTGCTATTCATTACGTGATAAACATTGGATGCACATTTTATTTGTATAACGTAAAAACTTCATAAGTATACAGTAATAGGCCTACAGTAAGTGCTAAAAATGTGAAAAGAATCTCACAGCTAGCTCGCTCGAGTCTAGCCCGGCACGCGCGCCAGCTTGCCGCAATTGCATCTTCTCTTCTATCTTTCCTTATGTTACTCTTAATATCTTTATCCTTCTATCATTTATGTCTCTATCTTTCTTTATGTTTTTATTTGTTTTTATCCACTTAATTTTACTTTCCAACTTTCCTTTTGTTGTATTCTTTGTTTCCTTTCATCATATTTTCTTCCATCCTTCCTACCCTTCTATTCTCTCTTTATAGTTCATGTTTTTCTTTGCATTATCCTTCTATTGTTTTCTTTATTCCCTTGTTTGTCGTTTTTAGCCTGAAAACGGGAAAAATCATACTGAGATGGACTCTTTTTCAATTTGTCCCCTTGAAGACACCTTCCTGAAAAATGTTCGAAAATTTCTACCAACGCGACGCGACGTTACCCGACTGTTTAGCAAAAGCCGGCAGATCAATGGAGACTTACTCATTCTTGTAAAGGATAGATGAGGTACGTATTTGTATGTTCTTCTCATTCATCGCTCTTTCACTTTCAGAACTCAGTAATTTTGACATCGGTATCAATTTATGTTCCAACTAATTGATAATGAACTTCCGAATGCTCATGCAGAATTGTTCATAACTAACAATACACTCTACAACTACCCAACAAGACAATCAAACTTTTTCCATCTTCCCCTCACGAGAACGCTCTTAGCTCACAAACTTTTCGTCTTACAGGTCCCAAAATTTGGAACAGTCTGGATCCAAACCTTAAAGGAAATAGAGAGACTGTACCTTTTATCTCTTTTGCTGAACCCATATCATATAAACTAATATCCCTCCCCTATCCATCTTAACTTACTATCAAACGCCCATTTATTTTCATCACAGAATGCTGCATGGTTGCTGATCTCGATCTCTACTTTGCTTCTATCTTCTTCTTCTCTCTGTCTCTTTCTCTCTCTCTCCCTCTCTGTATCTCCTTTTTCCTCTCCATCATTATTTAGTCTTTCTGTTCTGTTTCCATGTGCTTATTTCCATGCTTTCTTTTTTTCTTCTCATCTTGATCTCACCAACTCTATACTTTCCAGTTCCTTTTCTTCGCTAAATAACCTAACTCGACAAGTCCCGCTTTTAATAGCCCCCCCCCCCCCCCACATTTGTATACTGTTTGCGTGTACTATAACTACTGGACAATATTGACTATACTGAGCTCTTATTATATGCATAACACTTTGTATTATGTCATTTTATTCATATGCTTATATTTTGCACTCTACATACATTATGTAAACTGAACGTGGAAACAATTCAAATCAAATCAAATAAGAATGACCACAAAAAAAGCTAACTTTGATCCATCGAATCTGTTGAAAAACTTTGTAAAATTTCCCAATTCTTTCCTGTGACTTTGGCCTAATCGTTGCAAAGGTGTATGACGTATCTATAAATAAATCCCTCGGAAGAAAAGAACGATACAGCTTTTCGAATAAGAAGCTTCGGAGTATAGAAGCCTGAACCATTGATTGGTGATCAACGGCCCTTTTTAAAACCTTTACAAATATATTGAAATATCTACACTCGGGAAATCATGAATGCTAACTGTTACGATATGCGATACTGTGTATCGGTATCGGCCTACTTCGATTAAACATGTCTACCAACTAACTAGCCTGTCTGCAAACTGTCGTCATTATACTGCGTACCAAGATAAACCAAGGCCTCTAACATGACATGGTGGCAGCGTCGGGATCTTCGTTAAATCCATAACACGTCTTGATCTAGTTCACGACAGCGAATAAATGCCAGAAACCCGAATTTTCGCGAAAAATAGTTCAGTAGTGCAGCGTCGTTCCGTAGTCGATGTGTAGTGCACAGTCGCATGTACACAGGCTCCATAGCCATAGCCATAGCCATAGGCATCTACCGCACCGTGGTAGTGCCATAGCGCTAGCGTTGTCACAACTGGCGTACCATAGCCAGTATAGCTGCATGTATGGAAAGCCCCTCACCAGGGGAAAATCGCGAAAAGGTTTCGAGCTCGCACTTATCGATGCACCAACTGGACCAAGGTTTGAGAATTGAATCAATCTTCTCGATTATCTACACGTACCTGTGTTGTGTGTATTATGATGAGTGTATGCCTATTCTGTGTTTAATATAGCCTTAGCTAAATAAACTCAAAAGGAGTGAACTCGACTCAAGTTGCATTAAGCCATTATAACTGTGCTCAAACATTGGCACAGGGGTCTGCACTAAAATAAGTTAAAGTAAAATCAAAAGTGTGAACATTTAACCCTCTTATCTGGTGTGTGAGGACTGAGTGAGAGTGATCAACATTTTCACTGCATGAGACACCTAATGACATTCTCATATGCGTGAGAGAGTACACAGGTATAAGTGTACGAATTTTCAACACCAGCCTGTAAGGACTGTTCACACGTTATAAACACGCACAAGATCCACACTCATTCGTATAATCTGTCGTTATCAATACGTACACGCGAACATACACAATGAGTATGGTGAAATACCCAGAGATGAACTGGGAGGCTACAGACCTGCCCGAAGAGTTCAAACTGTTCAAGCAAAGAATGGAACTTGTGTTAGCAGACCAAGATGTAACTAATGATAAGAAAAAGGCTATCAAAATCAAGATTGCTGTAGGCAACGAAGGCTTGCGCAGAATCAATGCGTCGGGGCTATCTGAGACCGACAAAGACAAACCACAAGAACTGTGGAAACTGCTAGAAGCACAGTTGAAGGTTAACATCAATTTTCGGATACACCGCTCAGAGCTGATGCGGTATCGCCAGAAAAAAGATGAGAGTATCGATGGATTCGTTACTAGATGTAGAGATAAGGCAAAGAATTGCGATTTCGAAGATACCGAACTTGACGAGCGGATCATGGAGCTAGTGATCGCTTCAACGCCTATCGTAGAATTTCAGAAATCCTTGTTGGATCAGCCAAAGGGATACAAAGTCGAGGCAATCTTAGTTGAGGGTCGCAAGTATGAGGCAGTTGCGGCAAGCAGACAATGTCTAGAAACGCTTGATCCTAAAGAAAATGTTGATGCATTCAAGCGTAACCAAGGACGAAGGACTTGTGGGAACTGCGGACGTACCCACAAACCTCGTCAGTGCCCTGCATACGAAGATGTGTGCCGTGCTTGTGGCACAAAGGGCCATTGGGCCAAGGTCTGTCGGAAAAAACAAAGCGATCGTAGTCGAAAATCAGCTGACCGTAAATCAGATGACCGCAAACCAAAACAAGGATACAAGTCACGGTCGAAATCGAAAAGTCGAAAAAGCAAACCAGTAAGCGAAATGGACACGAGACATGGTACTAGCACAGATCATGATCAACCCACAGTCAGTGCATCAAATTTCGCACAATTCGACACCATACACACAAACGGACCACACACAGTCGTCAACTCAGAGGGTACAGTAGCTTATGCAAACATTGACATCATATGCCCACAGAGGACAGGACAGCATAAACTATACCTGAAAATAGATTCAGGAGCAAGCGCTAATACCATAACAGTGCGTACAGTCAAAAACATATATGGTGACAAGTGGCAATCAGTAGTAAAACCTACACCAGTAAAGCTCGTAGCATACGGGGAAGTACCAATACCATGCAGGGGTACAATAGACATAAAATGTAGATACAAGAATCCAGAATGGTCTACACATACATTCTATGTAGCAGATGTCAAGGGGCCAGCAATCCTAGGGTTGTTAACGTGTACTGATCTTGGGATTATCACAATCCACGAGATGCACAAAGACACATCCACACATCAAACACCTACACCAATCAACAGTGTTAGTGACCTCAAACAACAGTACCCAGGACAGTTTGATGCCATAGGAAGCTTTCGCGGGAAAGCACTGCTGCATCTGAAAGATGATGCAAGGCCCACCATAGATGCACCTAGAAAGTGCAGTGTCCACTTGAAAGACGGGATCAAGGCCGAACTTGATAACATGGAAAAGCAGGGGGTCATCAGAAAAATAGAGTATCACACAGACTGGTGTAGCTCGATGACCACTGCCGTGAAGAAAGATGGGTCCATACGGATATGTCTTGACCCCAGAAGGTTGAATGATGCATTAAAGAGATGTCCCCATAAGGTTCCAACCTTGGAAGAAATCCAACCCATCTTTGCAGGAGCACAATACTTCTCCAAGCTAGATGCGAAGGCTGGATACTGGTCAGTGCACTTAGCAGAGGAATGCCAAGACCTGACTACCTTCAGAACACCATTCGGAAGATACTGTTTCCAACGATTACCCTTCGGCTTATGCACAAGTCAAGATATCTTCCAGCAGCACATGGATAGGATCGTCCAGAATGTGCCTGGCTGTGTATGTATCGCAGATGACATTGCGATTGTCGGAAGAACAGAGGAGGAACACGACAAGAATCTCCAATTGCTCATGGAAGCAGCGAAGCAGGAAGGCCTCTTGTTCAACAGCTCCAAGTGTACCATCAAGAAAGAAGCTATCAACTTCTTTGGATCTAAGTACATACATTCCCAACTTCTCAGAGAAGTCAGCCCCACTTCGTGAACTCCTTCACAAGGAAATTCCCTTCATCTGGGAAGAGGATGACGAACATGCCCTAAACAGCATGAAAAAAGCAATCTCATCGGGTACATGCCTGCAATTCTATGACCCGAGGAAAGAAACAACTCTCGAGGTCGACGCGTCTATGAAAGGACTGGGAGCATGCCTGCTCCAAGACGGCAAACCCATAGCTTTTGCTTCCAAAAGTCTCTCCAATGCGCAGTCCAACTACTCAAACATAGAAAGGGAAACCTTAGCCCTAGTGTTTGGTATCACCCGGTTTCATACTTACCTGTTTGGGAAAGAATTCACTGTGATATCTGACCACAGACCATTGGAGATGATTTGGAAGAAACCTTTGAGAAACGCACCACCCCGTCTACAAAGACTACTGATCAAGGTACAAGGATACAGGTGCCAAGTCAAGTACCGACCCGGGAAAGAAATGATTCTTTCAGATACCTTGAGTCGCCTTCCCAACCCCAAGGAAGCACGTGATATTCCACTGGACATCAGAGTGGAAGCCATCTGCTCCGAAGTAGAGGACTCCCACGAAATTGACCTGATCTTCTTCGGACAACACAAAAGGGCAGAACTCCAGAAGGAAACGTCAAGTGACCCTGTTCTTAGGTCATTGTGGCAGATAGTCACCCAGGGCTGGCCTGAGACAGTCAAGGAGTTGCCGACATCACTAAGACAATTCTGGTCTTACAGAGAAGAGATTGGCGTGTCACACGGAGTACTCTTCAAAGGAAGTCAAGTGATCATACCAAAGACACTTAGGGAAGATATCCTTACACAACTTCACCTTGGACACATGGGAATTGAGAGCACACGGCGACTAGCTCGTGAGACAGTGTTCTGGCCAAACATCAACAAAGACATTGAACGTATCACAAAGCAATATGATGCATGCCAGGAACACCAAGCAAGACAACAGAAAGAGCCGTTGCTTCCCCATGATGTACCTCCAGCACCATGGACTAGACTAGGAACAGATTTGTTCATGCTCAACAGACAAGAGTACTTGCTCGTCACCGACTACTACTCCAAATATCCGGTAGTCTATAAGCTGACTGATACATCAAGTGCAGCGGTAGCCAACGTGATGAGTGGGATCTTCAGTCTATTTGGTCCACCAGAGGAGATCGTATCAGACAACGGTCCACAATTTGTAGGAAAGCCATTCCAGGACATGTGCAAGAAGTGGTCCATTAAACACACCACATCTTCTCCGCACTATCCAAGATCAAACGGACTAGCTGAGAGAATGGTTCGTACTGTCAAGAACCTACTGACAAAGTGCTCACAAACTGGCCAAGACAGTCAACTGGCTATGTTGCATCTGAGAGCAACACCTGTGGACAACCACATGAAATCACCTGCAGAGATGTTGTTTGGAAGACCGATCAGAACAACACTCCCAAGTTATCATCTTTCAAGAGAATCCACCATCACTGATCATCTCTTGAATCGTCAAAACAAGATGAAGGAAACGCATGATCGACATGCAGGTTCAGATCTTCCACCACTCCATGTAGGACAGCCAGTCAGAGTCCTACACCCCAAAGATCATACTTGGATACCAGCCAAAGTATCCAAAATCTGCGAAGAACCTCGGTCGTATGAAGTATCGACACCCAACGGAGGAATCCTGAGACGGAACCGATCTCACCTGAGAGAGATTCCATCAGCAGACCCAACTCCAAAGCGTGTAAGGTTCGACGAAGACCACACCACGTCAACCCAACCAGATACACCACGACACCAAGCGACTTCATCATCAGAGACTCAGATCAATCGAACTCAAAACCCAGCGACAAACTCACAAACCACAACCAGATCCGGTCGCAACATTCGGAAACCAGCAAGATATATGTTCGAAGATTGAAAATGAACTCTCAAAGCTAAGAAGAGAGAAGACAGAAGATATGAAGAACGCTGAAGACATGTAGTTTACTGTAGTCTAAGAAGTTTATTGTTCATAATGCATGTATAGTCATAGAACAGCATTATAACCATTTGTTGTATATATACAGGAAAACCAAGAATCGGATGCTAGCCGAAACATTTGTTTTGCTTGGAAGTAATTTCATAGATGAATCTGGTCATATCAAAATTATATTCAGTTTCACATAAGAGGAAAAGTTATGTGAGTTTGAAAGTACAATGACTCATACACTTAAACAGTGAGTTGTACCAATTTGTTCTAATCCAAAAGGAATCCTATCAAACAGAACAGAATATTTTATTTTGTTAACCTCATTGAGAAAAGTTAACTGTAAAGCAAATAACCACAAATTTGCATCCTACCAAAAAGAAGAAAATTATTGTTTTCAAATCAATATGTTTATACATGCAAGATTGTTAATCATTAATGACCGCAGATTCCCAATCTTTACAGAGGAAGGGGGATGTTACGATATGCGATACTGTGTATCGGTATCGGCCTACTTCGATTAAACATGTCTACCAACTAACTAGCCTGTCTGCAAACTGTCGTCATTATACTGCGTACCAAGATAAACCAAGGCCTCTAACATGACACTAACCTGGGGGGGGGGGGGGGGGGGGGGGGGGGGGGGGGGGGGGGGTGGATAAAAGAAGTTCATTATTAGCCGATGAGGATGTGTGATATTACAAATGATATTACAAATCGTATAGTTATTAAATGTTGCTAAGTGTTCGAGGTTTAGGCATGATTATGAATCACCAATAATACATTACATATTACATTGCCAGTCTAATGGGGTTATACAATTACAACATACATATACAATTTATACCACGTTTAAAGAGCAATCCAACCTTTAAAAAAATGATTTGTGTGAAAGGAGAAAATTAAGAGAAACAGGATGGTGAAAGTGTGAAAGAAATCGGACAACGAATAAGAAAGTTATAAATGTTGAAAAAAATGAAGTCACTACATCTATGCGAATCTAAAATTGTCAATTTGGTTAATCGATTTTGACGTATTCACGGCCAACTCTCCCATTTGTCAGTTCATCAAAATATCACTAAATTCCGGTTTCCTCCTGAGCACCTTTACCCTCTGGGCAGTACTCCAACATAATGCAGATAACATATTGTTATAGGTCCTCCAAAAAGAAAGAGATCTAGCTACTGAGTTATACATTTTGATGAATTGACATTTTAGTAATTTTGTGTGTTGGAGCGAATGGGAAAGTTTACCGGCGCTACATCACAATGACCGTACCGATTTGGCAAATTTGAAATTCCCTTATGTATAGTGATTACAATTTAACAAAACCCCATAACTTTCTCATTGCTTGTCTGATTTCGTTTAAACTTTCACCAATCTTTCTCTGATTTTTCTGCTTTCACATGAATTAAATTGTTATAAAGGTTGGATTGCCCTTTAACGGAGGATTATCAATTTACATATATCCACCAAAATGAATAAAAAATCAAAGTCGATATTCTTTGTTCCTCCTGATGTATTCCTTAAAGCAGCATATAAATCAATAAAGTCAATAGAAACACGAGAAACAGCGGCGTGCACACTTCTAGATTCTCTCTTTGTCCCTAGAGAAAACTTTTTCCTTCTCAATCAATTATGTATTTCAATACGCCTTGTCGTATATTTGGCCTTCTTGAAAAGGGTGAGTGATTTCAAGTGATGTTTTGAATTATGAGCGAAATTTCCTCTAAAGTAGGCCAAATACATCATATTCAAAGAGCGAAAGAACATTGAATTGATAAGTGAAGGGGTAGCAAAGAGGAAAATGTGGTCATGCATGTGAATGGTAGACAAAGAGAGAGTGAGAGAGAGAGAGAGATGAGAGAGAGAGAAAGAGAGAGAGAGAGAGAGAGAGAGAAAGAGAAAATCTGATCCAATATAGGGTTTTTAATACATCTTGTGTAAAAGGACGCACATTAAAGTCTTTGGACACGAAGCTTCTTTTACTGTGTCTCTTCATGCAGTGTTTGAAACACATCCAAGTTAATTCAAGAATGTGAAATGTCATTAGCAAGCAGCATATGCGTACCCAGGATTTCTTTTAAAAGGGGGGGGGGGTGTTTAAGATTATTCTTCAGTTTAACTTAATCATTTCATCAGCGGCGGATCCTGGATTTTGTGAGGGAGGGGCCTAATATTCTAAATTTTTTCTGACAAGCCCCCCCCCCCAAAAAAAAAGTCATCGGAAACGGAAATAAAAAGGTTACAAACAAGCTTTTGTTTCATCTGTAAACACCTAAAACACTGCTAAATGGGTGTGTGAACGCCTAATACACCCACCTTTTGCCAAAGGGGTAGTCTGAACACCCAAAACACCTCCCTCGGTACGCCTATGACAAGCAGTCTAAAAACACAACTGTGAAAATGAAGATAATGTTCTCTTGAGATGAAAAATTGATCCTACTGTCCTTCGTCCATTAAGTCCTTTATCACATTTGCCGCTTCAATATTTCCTGATGATAGCAACTAGTTTGTCTTTAAAATAATCTATTCATCTTAATATGGTAAATCAAATGCAAAGAAGTATTTTCCCATACAAGGCATCTGACATGCATCATCTAGAGTAGCGGCTTGATTTGTTAATCTTAACATTTTCTGTAAAACAGATCAAACTGCCGCGGAATAAAATACACATAATTATATTAATGTGTACAGAGGCTCTTTATTAAACGATATAAATATAACATTAGGGCACATCAGGTGCAAAGAGTTCTTCTGTAATGGGCGCTGATTCGATCTACAGCGAGATGTACATTTGCTACATGGAAGGGTAGGCATTATTTAACCAGTCGTAGAGGAATCTTTCTAAAAACATATCCACTAAGGTAATATAGCTAATTTGCTAAGAATTACTTTTTGCTTTTGATGCCACAACACCTGTAGGAGATCCATAGATCATGAAAATGGAACCTTATTTTGTGGTAGAGAGAGACATTCACCAAATAGAGTGAAAGTTGCGAAGTTTTGGCAGTGCTGGCTTGTATTCCGAATGAGAAAACTGTAAAAAGCTCGTAATCACAAGCATACAGGAAATTGTCTGATATGCTTTCCAATTTTGTATCCTCTCAAAGCTAAGGAGACACGGGATGGTATAAATTGGGGCATATAATAAATCTGTATTCATAGGCTTGACCAAGATTTGTTTCATCCCTGATAGTCAAGGTTGTAATTTACAAAGTATAATTGTCGCTCCCTTTACGATATTCAGTGAATTTACTGTTAGTGTTCCTGAAAACTAGTTATCCATTTCCTTCGGGCTAAATCATCATTGACAAACAACTAGTGTTTTTTTTTTAAGAGTACAAGATATTGGAGATATTGTATTGTTCTCAATCGTACCTAATCCATTTCAATACAGAAAGACAACTGTTTACTGATGAATCAAAATCAGGCTTTACCCAGGGGAGGAAACGTGCTAAGGATGTCACGTGTCGAACATAACTCACTACAAAGATGGAATGGCAAACAGTCTGATAACTCCTTTGCGACCGTAATTGGGGCTCAGGGGCGTCGCTAGAAGATTTCGAATGGAGGAGGGGGGGGGGGGGCACCCAAATTTGACATGCTGAACCCTAATTTCTCCTACCATTAAAAACAAATTGCTAAAGAAAATCGCAGATGTAGTAAAGGCATATTTTCGCAAGGGGGACTGACGACTTTCGCGGAATGTTAACTTTCCCATTTCTAAATTTTTGCCAGCAAACGACACGAAGGAGTAAAAAAAATAAACTTGTGAAAATTTACAGGTGTTACAAATTTAATGGGAATCTCATCGCCCAAATATGTCGGTATTTTGACATTTCCTTGCCCGAATATGACGTGGTAGATGCAGCCCATTACCTCCGTCGCCTCATAGGCTTATACATAAATACCCGCAAAACCCATAACGTACTTTTCCAGTTCATATCATAAATAATTCTTTTATTTTTTTGTTATTCTTTTACTTTTCTATATGTGGTAGGACAAGGTAACAGATTATGATATGCTATTTGCGAGTGATCAGGGATTAGCCAACAGCAATCCATATTGGGGGAGGGGTCACCCCACACCCCCTCCAGCGACGCCCTTGTAGGGGCTAAGCTCAAAAAGATAACAGACTCCCGCACCCCCCAAAAAAGTAATAAAAGATAAATAAAAGAATGGTTTGCAGAAGGACTGTTGGAGGTAAGGCAATAAGGGAGCACACTTACCAGAAACTTAGACATTTTCAGGAAAGCTTCAACAGAAGAGATGCATGAGTATGCACAGAAATATGAAAATTGGTGAGGAACACAAGGAATGTATATGTTTAGTACATTCTTCTATTGGATATGCGGTTAACTGCATATCAACAAATATTTTTAAAATATGTATACATTTCTTCCCGCTTGAAATATGGATCCTCCATAACAAGCCCTTTTCTCGCGTTATGAGATGAGAGAAAGCAATCTGAAAGCCTTTGTTGTTCCTCAAAGCCATGGTCTCACTGGCCTTACGACCGAATGCCGACTTCTGACAACCAAAAAAGCTGCACCCATCGACAACCAATCTGCGATCAATTCTTATCGGTTGTAGAGTGTAAGACAGTCGCCGTTCGCTTGTAGGGCAATCGCCGATCATCAAAGACTGATTGGCCTCCGCTTGTAGGCATGGGCGTTAATCGTTACGTAACTCTATTCATCATGGGGGGGGGGGGGGGGACGACACAATAGCCGTCCCCCACAGAACTCCTAAAGACGTCTTTAGGAGTTCTGTGCGTCCCCCATGATGAATAGAGTTACGTAACGATTAACGCCCATGCTTGTAGGAACGGTGGTAAATTGATCGGCGATTTTAAACAAACGGTCGTAGACTGATGGCCAATGTCCTGACGCAGTTGGCGATATACGGGAAGATTAAGTAAGAATCACTGATGCAAGAATGTCTAAATTATCATATTTATGCTAGGTTATGATGAAATGGCTCACCAGTTATTGCAATAGATGAATAACATGAATGTATGGGTGCAAAGCAAGGATGTATACGAGGTCATCTGGATAAATTGCTCAAATTTCACAAGCTCATGAAGAGGAAACAGCACACTATAGCTCTCCCTTTTCTACCATCGACTTGAAAGTACACTAATGGTCATAAAGATGAAATAAAATATTGTTTGACATGATTCCACAGTTTCTTTGGCATGTGACAGCCTACGTCTAAACAAAAGGGTAAGTGAGTGGCAACATAACGTTTGCCCATTACACAGGTAATATGATAACATTGAAGAAAATGTGTATTACGTAATAATTTTTTTTGTTAGGGACTATAAAAGCCCATGCATGTGATATTCTTTCCTTTTAACTGATTCAACACTGGGTTTAACCAAGGAGCTATGAAGAGCTGGAGTCACAACTGGCAAAAAAAAAATTCAAACAGCTGCCCCTTTCTAAGGATGCACAAAAGAATCTACAGGTGCGCTGTTGCCTTTGATGTCCGATGTTCGATGCCGCCAACTTCATGGGAAAGCTGAGTAGTGATTTTTGTCACAAACTATATACTGGGAAGTTTTCACTTTTTATTTCAATAAACAAAGTTAAAATAGAGCAGATGATAAAATATGAATACAAAAGCCAAACTGTGTCCAGAAATTGGGCTATATCGTATGATAGCAGTTGCAATTTTGAAAAAGGGACAAATTTGACAATCCTAATATCCGCAATTTGACACTCTTCTGATTACTTCCGACAAACGAAAATCAAAAATGTAATTGTTCAGTTATTCAGTTATTCATGATGTTATTTGTCAGAATAGTGTCACTATATGTCAAAGTCAAGTAATTTTGATTCATATTTCAGGAAATTTTGTACCAGTTCTTTTCGCTTGCCTCCAGTAAAGGGTAAACACTGTCAACTGCTCATATTACACTAGTGAAAGCGAAAAGTAATTATCATTACAAAAGCATATTTCCCTTTGAAAATTGCCTGTAAGGTTGCAGCCAAGCAGGAATCTTTTGTCTTCTTATCTGCAAGGAAGATCGAGATGAGCACATGCCTCACATATTTTTTCCTCGCGGCATCGAACATGGTTCAAAGGGAATGAGCTACTTCTGACTCCAGCTCTTCCAAGCTCCTTGGTTTAACGAGGGTGTTTTTTTTTCCACCGAGTTCCTTGTACTGTTTGCAAGAAAAATCGGTAGAGACGTTCCCTGGGCTATGCCTGGTCCAACGGAACCTGCAATACGCAAGAGAGTGGTAGCACTGCGACAGGACGGCTGCAAAATAAGTGATATCGCAGATGTCCTTGGGTTATCACAAAATACAGTCTGTAAGATCCTGAAACGTCAACGTGAGGCGGGGAATGTGCGGCCACGGAAACCTCCTGGACGTCCAAGATCAACCACGAGACGAGATGATCGCCAACTGTTGAATCTCTGCCGCAGAAACCGGAAACTACCGACGAGTCGTCTTCGTCGCTCGTGGAGGAGAAATCATGGGATCAACGTTTCCTGGTCAACCATTAATCGGAGATCGCTCCAACATGGTTACTGAACAAGACGAATGATTAAATGTTCACGCCTGGCTGTTCGTCACAGACCGCGACAGAGTTTATCGTCTTCGATGGACTAGGGAGCACAGAAGGCTTCATCCTCGACACTGGCAACATGTTGTCTTCAGGGAAGAGAGCCGCTACATCCTTGACCGTACAGATGGGAGACAGCGAGTTCGTCGATTACCCGGGGAGAACCTTTGTAATGACTGCATCCACGAAACCCCTCAAGGATATGGCGTCTCAGTGTTCATATGGGCCTGCCAGTGGTGGACATACCCGCTATTCGTGACTGAGTAATAAACAGAACTCAACTGTGATGCAATTCGATCCATGAAATAAAAACAAAAAAGCCGACAGAGATTAAAAAGAAATGTGTCATGATCCTTAATTTACCGTCTATTGTCTTCATTGTCGCTTTACGCTCAACACACCAGCCGATTAGGACTGATAATTAATACAAATCACTATCAAATGTGCACAAGAGACAGAATAATAAAGTAATGTGGTTATACGAATGATAAAATCCGTAGTTAATTTAGATTGGAATAATGATTAATATAATGAAAAATTAAAAAAATAAAAAATTCCACCTTTATGACTAACAGTGCATGGTATTTGGTCCGTACATGTAGGGTTAAGGTAGGGTCTTTTATAAGCTAAACTATTTTTCAATAGACAATACAACAAAATTAGACCTGAGTTGATTTCATGAAAGTCCTTGCGATGGTTATGATTACTGTTGGTTGTCGGTGATCGGTAATGGTTTGGAATCTTGTTTGTTTGTTTTTATTTCCGAAATCATAAAAAATACAAAATCTGTACATAATTAGAGGCTTACATATGCTTACGAATGAAATACGGTTGGATAGCCCATTTCAGAGCTGTTTACAAAACAGCTCTGTTCTTCCATGGGGTCCAAATATTATACATTATATTAATACACAATAATAGACATAAACAACAATATAGAGTGACCTCATTAAACTACATGTACAAAGCCAAAACTTTGTACTCCCTCACGGTTGAGTATGAACCCACCCCACCCCCTCCCTCTCCCAGCTAATTATTCATTTAATTAAGTAAAAAAAAAAACATTCTGCAACCCCCCCGCCTCCCCTAGAATTTAGTCTGAATAATTACATTAAATAAAGTTTATAACAAGGCTAAAACTTGGAAGGATTGCGGGATTCATATATCAAACTGAGCAAAGTGTTCTTGAACATACTTATTAAACAAGTTTAATGTGCCAATCTGACGAATGTGAAAAGGAAGTTCATTGTATAACACTGATCCACGGTATAAAAATGTACGTTTACATTGGTTCGTTCTTGGTTTAGGAAGCATTAGATTTTGATTAGATCTTAGCTTATAACACTTTTCGTTAAATACAAATTTATCAGTCATATAACTAGGTGTTAGCCCATGAAATGTTTTAAATAACAACGAGTACATATGTCTCCTACGACGAGATTTTATAGTTTCCCACTTCAAGGTTTCGTGAATTTGATGAATGGATTTATGATCATAAGGCTTAACTCGAAGAATAATTCTTCCTGCCCGATTCTGAAGCTTCTGAAGTTGACCAAGATAATTATTATTTGCACTTTGCCAAACAGTATCCGCATAGTCAATATGAGGTAATATTACAGAAGTATAAATTAATTTCAGATTTGACTCATTAATCAAATATCTCAGTCTCCTTAAGAAACCAATCATTTTACCAATTTTCTGGTTTAGTTTCTCAATATGAATATCCCACTTAAGTTCACAATCTACATTCACCCCAAGATATTTGAAACAAGTTACTTGATAAAGTCTAGTGGTATTAATCTCAAGATCAAGAGTGTGGTGTTTAGAAAGCATAGCCTTCGTTCCTAAAAGCATGCAAATTGTTTTACTGGAGTTCACCATGAGTCTATTCACATTCATCCAAGATTGGAGATTCCCTAACTCTTTATTTAGGACTGATTGAATCACATTAACGTCGTTGTATGAGTAATAAAAAACTGTGTCGTCGGCATAAAAGTGCAAATTGCACTTTGTGAAAAATTTTGGTAAATCGTTAATAAATATCAGAAATAACAGCGGGCCAAGTATTGAGCCCTGAGGCACTCCATAGTCAAGGGTCAATTCATCAGATAACGTTTGCCCGATCGAAGTTTTAATACGTCTGTTTAATAAATAATCTTGAAACCATTTCAGCGAGGTTCCTTGAACTCCAATAAGAGATAGTTTGTTAATAAGCACATGATGATCGACAGTATCAAATGCCTTATGCAAATCTACAAAGACACATCCAGTATACTTTCCTTGATCTAATGCTTTAAGCCATTCATCAGTTACTTTAATTAGGGCAGTAGTTGTAGAATGTTTCGACCTAAACCCCGATTGTTCATTTACTAATATATCATTGTCATGCAAGTAATGGAGTAGTTGTTTTTGAACAACCCTTTCTAAAAGCTTCGAGACACAAGGCAATAATGATATGGGCCTATAATTATCCGGCTGACATTTGTCGCCTTTCTTGTGCAAAAGTATAATTTTGGCAATTTTCCATTGGGAGGGAACTACCCCATCGGATATGGACTTATTTATGAGGTAAGTTATTATTTTGAAAACTTCCTTTGCACAAGTTTTTAACACGAAGGAACTTATTGCATCCAAACCAACCGATTTTTCTTAAGGCTGTAAATTTCCTTCAATACATCTGTTTCAGAAACTGAAGAAAATTTAAATTTTACTTCCGTAGGAGTAGGAAGTAGGTTTCGTATATCATTATTTATATTTGCATCATTACAAATTTGTGGGAAGTTAACATCATTGCATACATGTAAGACATTAGCAACATTGGCAAAATGATTATTAAAATGATTTGCAGTTTCAAAAGTATTATGAGACAAAGTTGATAAAGATGCTTGAGAGGTTTTGTTGGGTAGGAGAGATTTGAGAATAGGCCATGTTTGATTTCTGTCTTTAGTCACCGTTAATTTCTCGCAAAAATATTTTCTTTTAAGTTTTCTGTTTTCAAATGTAACTTTATTTTTCAATTTTCTGTAGTTTTTCCAATAAAGATCACAGTTGTTGTTTTTTGCCTTCTGTTTCATCTTATCACGTTTCTTCATTAATTCAAAAATGTGTTCGTTCAACCATGGAGAGTGTTTCTTCCTCACTCGTTTAGTTTTGAGTGGCATGTACTTATCAACAACACCCAACAAAAGTTCCTGCCATCTATCAACCGCGTCATCAATACTGCTCATAGCCTTCACATCAGACCAATCAAGTTCATCAATTTCTCTTTTAAAAGCATTCAAATCTACACCATTTGACTTGCGAAATGTCACAAATTTTGGATTAGAGCTTGTATCATTTATACGATTAATGTTCCAAATTAAAAAGCTCATAGAGTGATCGCTAATACCATTATGAATTACTCCAAAAGAATTTACATTATCACAACGGTTTCTGATAATATGATCAACAAGTGTTGAGGATTCCTTGCAAATTCTTGTGTATTCAAATCTATTGACTTGTTTCATACCATAAATAGCATTTATTTGGTTATAACGTTTGCATCCACTAGTAAGAGGTTGTTTTGTAATGTCAAAATTGATATCTCCCATAAGGATAATAGGATTGTTAAATCCTTCCAAAAATGTAAACATAGTTTCATAATAATCAAGAATATCACATTTCGAACTTGGAGGGCGATACCATGTTACAAATATGAAAGGTTTATCTTTTTTTAAATCAATCACTAACGATAAAGCTTCCAAATTGTGGGTGGCAACAGACTTTAATTCATGAAAGATCAAACTGTTGTGAATATATATAGCTACCCCTCCACCCTTTCTGTCACGATCATTTCGAATAACAGAATATTCAGGTACGGAGATTTCCGCATCATTTACGCTATGGTCTAATCTGGTTTCATTCAATGCTAACAAATGTATATCATTACTACACAAAATTGACTTAATTTCGTCAAAATGCTTTAAGAGACTGACAACGTTAAGATGTAGACATTTTAATCCAATCTGAGAAAGCTGATCGTATTTCAACCCAGAATGATTAACAATATGCTTATCTAATATTTTAATTGGACTATGTTGCACATTGGTAGAATTTTCTCCATAAAATGGTAAATGCTTCATTATACACTGTGGGCATTCCCAATTTAAGAACATTTCTGTGCTGTCATCATATACTTTGAAGGGCACGAGAGCACATGATAAGTGAATCCAATTTTTACATTGCGTACATAAAAGGCCTTTTTGGTTGGATCTTACAGACTTACTACATAACCCGCATGGGTATTTCCTTACCATTACAACCCTGTTTCAAATTAGCTTTAAAAAGAAAAAAAAATGATATGCATTAAAATTAAACAACAACAACAAAAGAACCCAAATTAAAGTAGTAAATCAAGTTAAACAATTAAATGTCCAACATTCAAATTCAAAAGATTAAGAAACTACGTTATACATTGCATATACATTACAAAAACAAAAACAAAAAAACAATGGGATTGTTGTTTATTGAAACAATACACCACTCAGGATGACATAACAATTCACTAGTTATTTATTTCAGAAATGTTGCTTAAATCAGACCACTGATTTTCACAATCTATTCAGATCTGTGACGGACGTGATTATTTTCTTAGTCGTTTTTCCATTACTTGATGGTATGGCTACAAAAATCCGTCCGTCTTGCGACCAGGCGGCAGTGACATTATTTGCTTCTCTGGCTACTCTCAGTAATTTATATTTTGCAAGAGTTAAATCTTCTGTTATGGAGATTCCAGAATTTTTTAGTTTCCGTCTTGCTCTCATTGGCGACTGTTTTCTTTTTAATATTTCGACCTTATTTTCAACCCAAATGCGCTCGGTAATGGTGGACGAGCACAAGCACGAGCTGGGCCGCATGAAATGCTGTGGTATGCTTCATTCAACAATCTCCATCGTAGAATGTTACAAATTCTTTTTATAATTTTTAAAGGAATCACAATGGCTTTTGTATCGTGTGGACAGGGTGTTACTCCTTTAGATGACTTGGCCATACCGAGGCATGCAAAAAACATATCAATGTCTTGTTTATAATCTTTCGTCCCTCTAAGTGTATTGGAAAAACACTCTTCCAGTTTCTGGTTTCTGGTTTCCTTTCGACCCCTTGCTTAATGTGGAAAGGCATACTGTCTCAATTAGCAGGATTGGTTATCAGTGAAGGTGAAGTTTTCTTCAGTAGAGATAAAGATATATATAAACAATGCATGGTGTCACCTGAACTATTTACCATTTTAAAGGAAAGGTAAAGCCAATATCTGCATAGAATAAAGTAGAGTGGCCTTTTCGCATTCATATTTCTGTGAGCTATCATCTCTCTGGTTTGTGTATATTCCGTAGGTTGAAAACAACCCGGTTACGGGGACATCGTGCCCGGCTATGGGGACATTCGGATTACGTATACCAATGCAAATGTCCCCATAACCACATATATAGAAGTATACACACACACACACACACACACACACACACACACACACACATATATATATATATATATCATGAATACCATTGTTTTCGGATAGAATCCACTCATAAGATTCTGGTTTGACAACATTACAAATTCCAAAAGGAAAATCTTTTAAAAATGGCCGGAGAAATCTATATTCATTGTTAAACATTTTATTTTCGTTCGGGAATTTGTAATGTTGTCAAAACCAGAACCTATGAATGAATTCTGTTAAAAAGCAATGGTATTCATAAGAGTGTGGGGGGGGGGGGCTAAAATATCAATGTCCTAGTATCAACTATAAAATCAATTAATACCCGTACTAATTCTGAATTTTCTTTACTATTCTTTAAACCAAACATATTTTCCTATTTGACAGAGACAATATTGGAGAATTGGACAATATTGGTTCACTTTCTTTTAGTGAAAGATGGGAGCTAACAAGTATTCAAACTCTTCAAACCTACACACAATTTGCTATAAACGCTATGTACATTTCGACTACCTAACGTTTCATGAAACAGTAGGAAATAGATAAATCTAGGAGGGAGGGAATCTTGTATCAGAAAAAACCTCTACAATATCCAGCAGAATCTTAATTATAAATATATTTTGATTTGCTGGATATGTCTCTCCTCATTTCCAGTTCCTTGTCAGTTGTTGATACATTCCACACTTTGAAAAAGCAAACAAACAAAACTTGGAGAAAATCCTCAAATTTGTATGGAATTCAGGCCTATCTATCTAGGAATGCTATAAATCCCTTAAACCTTTAGGTTGTCTATGCCTCCATTAAAGGTGATATTTGCATCGCAATGAAATATTCATTGCAAATAAATTATCACGGATTTGGTTGTTGAGCAATTCTCGCTCTTAAGCTACCTAGTAACAGGTCCAAATTATCTTAATCATAAGAGTGTTTTATCTCCTAGATAAAAGGGAGGACCAATCAGTACATAAACGCCTCGATGGTTAAAGGTTCACTGGTTTGCCGTTAAAGAGGGAGATCTGTAAAACAATGCCAGTGCTCCATCGAAACTCTCAGTCAGCTAGGCCTAATGACCTGATCTAATTTTGACATAAATAGGTCACAATGTGAAATTTCAATCACCTTTATTATTCAATTTATTATTCAATATAATAAACTACAATAAATTCCTGTTCTGTGGCACTTTCCAGATTTCTGTTAGAAAAAGGGTGAGATATGGGCAAGAGTATATTTAACAACACGTTCACTTTCAATACACAAACACACACACACACACACGTTTACATGGCTTTACTTCCGAGGACAACTATTGTTCCTCTATTGTTACTCGTCCTCGGACAGTCGACGGAATAAAGCACAAATTCATTGTTCGACGTTCGAGGACTATTGTCCGGCTTCCGGGACCATTGTTGTCATGATTTTTTTTTGTTCTCTGTCCGAAAATGTCCTCGGACATAATGCTAAACAAACGTACACTTTCCCAGATAGCAAGTTATAAACTTCTAAATGAAGAAACGTGTCAACAGGGACTCAATAATCATAAACGTGCTACGTGAAGACAATCATAAAGACGCTAGATAACAATAGTTACATTGTCCACTTGATGCGACCTCGCATTTAATACATGAACATACTAATCAATAGATATAAGGTAAAATGGATAATGTGATGAGAAGAGGCAAAATGTGCCTTTGAATACTAAGGTATATCTTTTATGAATGAAGCTTTTTTCTTTTTTTCTTTTTTTCTTTTGTTGCTGTTTTTTTAATTATATAATTGTGTTATGATATAATTTTTAATATACATGCTATGTGGGACCCCAAGGAAGAACAGCGGCATTTTGTAAATACTGCTGAATTTGGGTCATCCTCCGTTTTTTAAGCTCATGTATACGTTGTATTTTATGAAATGTATGTCATAAGGAAATAAATACAAACAAACAATACAATGAAAAAAAAAAAAAAGCTCAACGCATGACATATTCTACTGGACTTTAACCGAATTCTAAATCTTAACACTTAAATCAAGATTTTCAAAAGATTCACACACCAGAAAAGGACATGTGCGTATAACGCACCATTTAAAGGGATCACAACCGCAGATTGTGGAGGTTTTTATGCCGCGAGAGGGCACGCATGATCGTTACCTGATCATGCCGATGCCCCGCGGGAGCAAACTTCGAACAGGCTGTTCGCCGCGCAACATGCACGCTCCGCTTGAGCTCGAGCTCTCGTGCGAGATTCGGTCGGCTTCGTGCAGTCCGAAAAGTAATCCTAGTAGTCCAACGGACGCGTTCGACGCACAAACTTTGTGTACGAGTGAATGAGGCTAACGCAATCCTGACTTTCCCCACGGCCGCCTGGTGGCGTATCCCTTTAATGTCAGCTGAATCATCTCATTTTTTCACTCACCTGCAAATAGCTACAAGTCTTTAACAAACTATTTGTATACAGGAAGATATTAAATCCTAAATGATGAAAGGCAATGGTCTACTAATATTTCCTACAGTTTATTTTGGTAGGCACCTACCTCCCCCCCCCCCCCCCCCAAAAAAAAAAGAAAGAAAAGAAAAGGGTGTTCTGGGAAAGCTCCTTCTTTAAGAAGAAGAAGAAAAAAAAAAACGTTTCGCATTGCCTGGATATGGAAACAAATGATATGAGTAATTAATGCATCAGTACATGTGTGGTAAATGATTTTACGGGCCCCTCCTACAAAGATAGGGGACATTGCATTGACCATGACAAGAAACTTGTAACACATTATGAAGGACAACCATTATAACACTTTCCTTATAAATAGACACGCGCTGTGCACATAATGAGGACAAAACGTATAAGCACAGGTCAACTGATAATATACACGAGAGAAAAATGACCCACAGTGACAAGGTGCCAGTGGAAATCTTTCTGTTCTCTCTTTTTAACTGTCCTCATTTTTAAAGATAATACCAGTGAAATCTTGATAAGTTTTTGTTTATTTGATATCAATTCGTGTCATAGCCCTGCGTTTTACTTTTTTCTGACTGAGGTCGCCTTTTGTTATTTGATGTGCGCCCGTGAAATTTCAATTTAGCAAACATGTGTTCAATTTGTTATTTTTCATTATAGGCTGGATTTCAACGAGTCTTCATCAAAATATTACCAAAAATGCATTTGATGCTCTGAGTATATTTCACCGACATAATCTCCATCCTACAGAATTTACGCCCTGTGCTTGAACAACCAGGTTTGAAAAGTTCAGTGGTATTCAACTGAATTTAAAAGCCATAAGCAAGATTAAAATGTATTTACTCTAAAATATGAAAGGTCGGCTTTTACAGGTTGCTCGACTTTCTTCAACTAATACTAGCTACATACGTTTCTAAGTACAACATGCATGTTTTAATCTTGTTTCATTTGATTAACGTGAAATTGGAACATGTTGATTTCCCCTAAACATTCATGTTTTTTAATCTGTCAGTACTTGCAGTATCAGATGACTTAGAATTGCAACCCCCCCCCCAAAAAAAAAACAACTGAAAAGGGATAAATGCTAAAAATATTATATCTTACGTATTACTGCCTCCCTTCTTGATACAAAACTGCTACGAGTTCACGTCAATCTTGTTGGATGCATTACATCCGGTTATGCCTGTACATCGTGATTTCATCGTCCCACTTTTTTTGTCCAGGTGAAACTACAGAATATTAACCTAGCTGGTATATAACGATAAATCACCCAATAGGGTGGATACATCAACGTCAAGGAGGTTTTGTCCTTTCCAAGCAAGGGTGTCAGCGGCTATTGGATCGATTTCAGGTCGCTGGTGTATTATAACCAATGTTCCTAATAAAGTGAGATGGATGATTTTTTCACAAGTCAGCCACGTCTTTTTAAAGGTAGGTTATATTGCTGACGAGTACACATTAAATTAATTTTGCTGTGCTTTCAGTTTAATATATCTCAGACCTCTGCTTTTACATAACACAGTTTAGTGTTAATAATGACTGCTATTAAATCTCATCCCACGTATATCCAAGAAATACTTGGATAGAATAAAATGCATTTCAAACGACGTCTGTGCCCTTTATAATACCTAAGGCATTAGTATTATTTATTCCGTGGTACAAAATGATTTTTACAAATCTTCTAATTTAAAATGACAAGCAATTCAAAACTAGCAGTGATTTTCTTCCTTAATATTCTTCATTTTAATTTTAAATCAAATGGAGATAAATTCATCTATTTATTAATTTATTTATTTATTTTTCGGTATAAGGTATATAAAATACTGACCAGCAGCAAGCTGAAAGGATCAGTTAACAAATTTGGCAACATTAATACATAAATATATTACAATCAATGTATAATACCAATAATAAAAAGAAAGAAACAAAAATACAGGCAATGTGACATTTAAATACAGGTACATAGTAGGTAATTAAATTGTATACACACGCATAAACACACACACATACGTGTTTCCACCGGAAAACGAGGACTGTGTGTCAACATTACCCAACCGTGGACTTATTCATAATTAACTATTCACAGTTATTTTTCAATTGTTTTTGAAGAGAATAATCCTGGAAGACTAAAAATAAATCCCGTTCAATTTCCGGGCGTGCCCGTCTGTTGGATAGAGTGCGTAAGCCAAATTTTTTTTTTTTTTTAATTTAAAAGAAAAAAAATAAATTTACACACGAAAAATTTCACTACCGCCCAAACGTGGACTCTGCGCATTTATGCTCGTAAGGCGAACAGCGTAGTTAGAAGCTAAAAAATAAAGCCAACAAACTGTAAATCAAATGTTCGCTAGAACATTTTGAATTGGAGGTGTGATACCCATATTTTCCGTAAATAATGCTGCACCATAATCACTCCCACAAATAATAATAAAAAGGGGCTGACGCCTTTTACCCGAATATTAACTTTCCAATTTCAAAATATTTTTTCGAGCGAGCGAACCGAGCGAGCAAATGTTGTTTAACTTTTCGTAGTGAAAATAATCCAGTAACCTATTATTCCCTGCACTTCAATGACACACACACACAAAATCTAGTGTAAAGTCAAATGAAGGTAACGTTACACTTCCCAACTGGATTAAGACAAAAGAAATATAACCCCCTATACTACAATAGCTGGCCAACATGTTTTATTCATTATTACTGAACCCTAAATACTTAATCTACAGATAGTAGCTCGTCTTATCTCACACTGTCTCTGATACACACACGCACCCATGAGAATACACACACGCGCACACCCGCCCACACATACATATATATGCATCAATACAGTTCAGTTCAATTTAAGAACAATCATATAGCAACTTTCTAAAATAAGTATACAAAGTAATACATGAACAAAATTATGTAAATGCATTTTCAAAACAAAGCATGACAAAATATACATTCATCGCAGTACATACACAGTTGGAGGACACACCTCTTAAAGCAACAGCTTGGGGCGAGGGTGCCCTTATGCGTTAAAGTACATAATAAATATATAAAAAGAAAAAAAAAAACCCGAAAGCAATAGAACATTCCCAAACCGCTGAGCTTGATTCGAGAGAAGACAAAAGTGGGGAAATGGGGGGGGGGGGGGGGGGGGGGGTGCAAAATAAAATGATAATGAAAGAAAAGAGAAATTCACGAAGAAACACAGAGAAAAAAAATAAATGGAGGGTGAGGACGTGTTTTAAACCATATTATTCGTAAGATGAAGTAAAATGTTTCTCCGTCCTTCTTGAGAAGCTGGCAAGAGATTTGGAGTATTTTATTATATCTGGGATAACGTTTCACAGCTTAGGTCCTGAATACAGGATGCTAGTTTGGAATAATAAGGTTCTGTGCTTAGGTAGATAGATGTGATTTGCGTGTCTGGTTTCGTGTTCATGAATTGATTAATAGACTTCATTTTGAAGCGTTTAGATACATGTTATGGTAAAAAAAAAGTGCAGTACCGACAGTTTAGAAGTTTTGTTTCAGAGAATACACATAAAAATATGTCCATATCTACCTTAGATTTACGATTAGACAACCGACTTCATAAAATACGCCTTGTAGTGGCGTAGCGAGAGTCCTTTGAGGGACACTGGAGTGATTGGTGGGGGAAGAAAACGGCTTATTAAGAAAATGTAATGTAAATTTACATGGCTATACTGATTAGGGGAGGTTGCGAGGCGGCCCATTCATTTTTTTGCACCACTCCATTGAGGAGGGGGGGGGGGGCACTTGCTACGCCACTGCAGCCTTGCTCCATTCTGCCCTAGGGAAGCAGGGTCACGTAGGTAGTACTTCATATATTGTAACTAGTTTATAGAAGTCAAGTGCCGTTCTAAGTGCCCACAGCATTGATAATGATACTGATGTGTGAGTACTCGCAGTTTCATTCAATACTAATGTATCTGGTTTGGTAGAATCTCCCTCTGATTTGGTTGGCTAGTATCCTTGTTAGAATTTCAGTGTCCACACTCTAACACTATTTTTGACTCGGCATTAATTTATTCTTATGTTACATGTTCAATGGTCAGCGTCAAAATGTCTACTACGTAAAACAGTAAGCGGGATATTAAGAGAGCAGTGTTTCAAACTGTCGTAATGTGGCTACAACGTAGATACAGCTCACATACTTCTGTTTTTAATGCTCTGAGAATCTTTATGTCACTCAGTCCAAAACGTGCTTTTAATAATATGTTTCAAAGTACATTGGGTATTATTTGCCCAACTTAACTCGAGAAAAGTAATCCTGAAATGTTTGTCTGTTACTTTTAGGATTTAGGATACCACTTAGGCACACCAGGCACAGAAAATAAAGCTCTTACATCTGTTCCATAATGGATTATGACTTGACAACTATGTTGGGCGTTAATTTGTTTCAATCGAGAGACAAATTTCTGTAAAAAAATAGGTAAAAATAACATAACAACATTTCAGATATTCCTAATTATTTTGAGTAATTCGATTCTGATGATTATACATGCATACATCCCTTGTCGATTATCATTTTAGTCTGATCCAGATAATCCCTATACCTAGCAGCCTGCGGTTAATCCTAATCCAAAGGCAATAAAGTTATCAACCGTATTTAGAGCACGAAATTTTCATGCAACTGGGTAGAAAATCATCTATATCGCCCTTTGCTGGAAATAAATAAGCTTTGGTTTGGCAAATTATCGCACCTGTCTTTGCTTTTCTTTTTCTTTCCAATAAGCCCTTTTAGACACTGCGGCATTGATTATCCCTAAAATACTTTATCATCGCCATCATCATTATTGTTATCATTTTCATTTCATTCAATTGCATTTTTATTCTATTACTATTATCATCATCATTATTATTAATTTCTAAGTATTATTATCATTATTATTATTAACATTACCATCACATTTTTTTTCTCTCTCCTATTTATGCCTCTTTCTGTCCATTCTATACTCCATAGCTCAATCGCTTCATTGTATTGTGTATTAAAAAGAAACGACCGAAATTCAATGATCATAATTCTGCAAGCAAAGGAATTCAGCTTTAAATTATACACAATACGCCCTACGGACTATTACAACAAAGAAGAAAAAAAGAAGTAAATAATTGTTTTCGTTGTCACAATGTATATTAAATCCTTCTAAAGAAAATGGCGAAAATGGAAGCATAAAAGGAATTTCATAGAACCATTTTGTTACATCCATTATATCCAATCCTATTCAGGTTGATATATTTTCATATTTTCTTAAAAGTAGTAATATCGTTTCGATATATTGGTAAAAAAATTAAATGTCGTACATATTATCACATTACCTCAATATATACGTGGTGCTAATTTCAAATAGACTAGGAAACTTTGTTACTTTGATACACTTCTCATTCTGTTGACTTTGGTGACTATTTTCAAAATGACACCATTTGCATTTAGTTGATGAAATCCTCATTCGACATTTTAGAGGAAGCCAGCAAATAGTAAAATAAAAAAGTTGAAGGCGTAGAATAGGTTCAGCTACTTTATTACGCCGTTACGCTGTGAATGACTTGCTTTAAAGTGTGAATTAGTGACCGTGAATATGATGCTTCTCATAGTTTTCGAGATGTATGGGGCATATCGTTATTTTTCATGCCTTCACGCAGGCGTTCGTAGCAAGGGGGGGGGGGGGTGTCTAGGGCGCTTCAGTCCTTCAACCGAAAATTTTGATATTACCAATATTGGGGTCATCTCGTACCTCATATTAGGGCACTGAGGTAGTCTATTATACTGATTGTATATATTACCTAGTATATAATATTAAAGTGCCAAAAATTTCAGAAAGAGCAAAGCGGGCTAGCAAAACTCGGAAAAGAAAAGTTGATATTCGGCAAACAATGTAAGTACCTGGCAAATTGTGCCCGAAGGGCTACTACCATTTTCTTATCAATTTGCCAATCATTATCTTAATGTGATATAACATTAAGGATTTTCACTAACTTTTCTACAATTTTACAAAGATCAATGCATGCCTATCGCTTAGCCAATAATAAAATTATATTGACCAATTTCATTAAACAATGATATTTTTCAACAATTGATTATCCACCTGCCACTGGAGGGGTGTTGCTTGAAGTACTCTTCTATAAAGGTATTATGATTTGACTCTGATATCCAGGCGTTTTTTAGAGTATATATATATCTATTGCAAACTCTATGAGTATAAAAAAGTTACGTATTACATTAAGTCAAGTATTAAATAATGAAGTATTAGGCATCAGTAATCTTACCGTCATCACGGTCGCCAAAGAATCCCCAGTCTAGTAAATTTTGGTGGTGATGTTTTCTGGTTTCAACTCTCACAATCTGATTCCTTCTAACATGTGTAGAATTCCTGGGTAGAATTCCTTGGTCACAAATCCACAATCCGACAGGGTTTCGACGTATATGCTGGCCGCAGCATGCATCTAGTATTGAAAGTAACAACTCATGAACAATGGCCTTCGTGTGAAAGTTAAGGTGTCTTAATCCCGAAGCAGATTAAATTGTTCCATTGAAAATGAGACAATAGTGGACCTGGAGAATTACGTCTCGTCAAAACCTGTTTGAGCGGGTCAAGATAAATGTCAAGATTTTGCTAAGTCTTTGTCCTTATTGAGTAATGAAGGCGATTGGCAAGAATGAGCTAGATCAGACTGAAAACATTTAGCAATCACGAATAAAAAATTACAGACTGTGATTTCATTCCGAATAGAGTAGACGTTGAAAATGATAAATGATGTAATTTTTCTTATGAATAATTAATCATATGATTACGTCAAAGAATGTGGTATGGAGAATAAGAATTCTTTTCTTAGCAGAAAACTTTTTTATTCCGTCTTCATATCAGCGTCGATTCTACTCGCCATCGACTTCCGGACGACGAGCGTTAAGTTTCTCTTTTGCTCTCGCTCTTTCTTCCTTTCTCTCTCACTGCTATTCCCTCAACGGCTACCTCTAAACACACAATGTTTGGTGGTTCGCTTACCACATCGCGTGGTCGCAGCCTTCTCATTCACGGTTGCCTACCCTAATACACTGATCTCTTCTCAAATCGTTGCGGGAAAACTTTCTCTCGCTTCTAGGTTTATTAGCCCCGTCACTTCTGTTTCTCCCTCACACTCTTCCATTAACTCTTCTTCCTCGTCTGCGTGCACTTGCAGCCAGCGTATGATACCTCCTCCTCCTCCTCCCACGGTCTTCACGGAAAACACACACGCTCGACACGAGAGCGCACATCACTACATGTGATTCATTGCTTATAATTATCAGATCCATTTGA
Organism: Heliocidaris erythrogramma; assembly: GCA_025617745.1. Taxonomy (NCBI): domain Eukaryota; kingdom Metazoa; phylum Echinodermata; class Echinoidea; order Camarodonta; family Echinometridae; genus Heliocidaris; species Heliocidaris erythrogramma. The sequence continues at coordinate 1,263,617 of CM046866.1, read as the reverse complement.
GAGGCGGTTCGAGGCGAAGCGATTGATGTCGGGCATACCTTTCAGCACGCCGTCTTTTATGGATATGACTGTAGATTATTCAATCATTCAACAAACTACCTGTCACAATTCTGCATCATCACAAGCCAAGGGCAGCTTTGTTTTATCCTTCTCTTTGCAATATCGAAATGGGGGAAAAGCAGATCTGAGAGCGATCTTACTATTCGTTGGAACATTAAATGACATCGCTGTTTGTCTACCCCCTTTAAGTGAATCAAGCACATTTTTGGTGTGTACATTTCCGGCAGGTGTTAGCTAGGGTGGGGGAGGAAATTAAAAGAGAGGGGACAAGTCAAGGAGGATCGCTGCAGGCATAGAGCAGATCATTTCAGCCCAATCATCTGCCCACACATTAGGTTAAGGTCATTCCCGCTTTTAGTCATTGAAACAATTCTATACACTTCAGCCCTGGTTTTAAAGTGCGGCCCATATTCTGGTTAGATCCGCCTAACCGATGGATTTAGATCAGGACCGCCAAAAGTATCAAGTCAAAGAGACGACCAATTTTACTTGTTTGATTTTGATTTGATTAGTCTTTGGAAATTTTGCTCGTTCACCTCCCTTGCTCGCGAATATTGTTTTTTGACCAACTACGTGGCATCTTATTGCTTCCAAAATTTATTCGATAATTAACATTAAATCAAAGTAGGAACAATTATTATTATTGAAGTTTATTCCAGGGGAGCGTTTCATCAAGTGTTTTGTCAGTGATTTTCAACGACAAATTTGTACTTAGCCAATCAGATGCAAGGATTTCACTAGCTTATAACAGTTGTCGGTAAAAATCACTGACAAAACGCTTGATGAAACGCTCCCCAGGAAGGTTGGTATAGCAATTTCATCTACTTTGAAAATGTTTCGCTTGCTTTAAAGAGGACCATTTTAAACGATACGGCTATAAAGGAATTTTATATAGTTCATGACGACCTGATTATTTTTATTTAAGGACCACTGCACTACTATCATAAATATAAATGCTAAGTAGAATTTTAATTCATGCTTGTTGATTAATAACTAAATTGTTTATGTTACATGATAACTTGGAACTGTGGTTTTCAGTAGGCTTTGATGATTTTAAAAACTTATTTCAAAGGTTTTAAAGATTATCAAATGAAATTTGTTTCAGGTACAGGTGATGTTACAATAAATAAAACCTAAGAATAGATCTGAAAATATCTAAAATTTGTTCTACTTGAGTTTTATTTCTCATCAATGAATAAACTGTGGAACGGGAAAGGAAAACAACATATTTAAAATATCCTCCAAACGTAGATGTACGAAAAAATAGGGAATGTTTTGCGTATCTCCTTTTTGTCCGCCGTCTCCTGCTCGCCAGCTAAAAGAACCGAAACTGATATTTGTGCCTATTATAGTACCTACAATAAAAAGGGAAAGGGCGATTGATTTTTCCTCTATCAAGTGCTCTATTCAGAATAATATCATTGTTGTCAACTCACCATCGCTGCGGTACGATTACTCTCGTATCATTCTCCTCCGTAGTTCATGACATTATCACAATTTACATTGAATAAAATGACCACCAATACCGCTATTCACACCACAAACATCACCACAGTTCACTATAAAAACCACCTCGTCATTATGTTGCATTAGTCGGCAATAATTGCAATACTGACAGTGCGTTTGATGAAAGGTTTCTTAGATTTAAGCACACACCCAGTTATACCGTTTTAAGTTGGACTTTATTATCCTTATCGAGAATTCGAGGGAATAGATAAGTATACATTCTATATATTATTAATTTAAACTCATTGAAATTATTCATTATTATGTTGAAACTTTCCAAAAGGGATTAAAATTAGAAGCATTTTTATCAAAACTAACAACTGCGTGGTTTATAAAAAAAATATTTAGCTGAACGGTCAGTGCTAATTTATAATTCATTTTGTTACATCCCGCAGTCACAATATTTATCCAACATAATCATGGAAATGTCAAGTTTTCTATGTTTACTCTCGGGACGAGAATACACCAGACGGTGGACTGTACTCATTTACAATAAGTTGTGTTTCTTGAGTAAATGTGCAACTTTGTCAGTCAAATTCCTTTTATTCGGCAAGCATTCAGTTTTAAACGATTTTAAAGCAGAAGTGTTGGTAAGCAGTTCAAATTCATGACCTTTGTAATCCAATTCATCTTGATTCAAATTTACATCAGTCAGTCAAAATAACACATGTCTCATTCAAAAACGATATTCGTAAGGCCTGTATGAATTCCGTATTATTTGTCACATAATCACCTATAGACATCTGTTCATGCATTCAATCTATTTACGAGCATACAATTTAGCATGCTGCGCCTTCAATTGAATAATTTCTTCCCACATGATTTGAAATATCTTTTCGTCATTTTTGTATTTTACGTGAAATATATTTGCCATTCATGATTTACGTTTTTGGTGATGGCATCTGTAAATAATATTAATAATACATTATGTTTTATAGTTCCTAAGCGCTTTACAGAGTATCACCTGGTTTGGTGATGGATAAAATAACAAGGCCTCTGAGTAGTGGAAGAATAGAGGATGGGGTACATTATCATCTTCTTTTCATGTTCCCTTTCTTCTTTCCCTTTCATTCTCTCTCTCTCTCTCTCTCTCTCTCATTTTCTCTTTTTGTTTCACCATTCGATTGAATGGAGGAGGGGGACGTGCGCCCAAAGCCCCTCTTTTCTGCGCAACAGATGAGGACGGTTCATTGCATCAATGGATAAGATGGTATGCATGATTATTTAGCTAACAAGACATCGTTATGATTATACGGGTAATAAAACATGACACGAGGCGATGTTATAAACATTGAAAAACCGGGCATAAAAGACCTACCAACATAAGGGCGTCTTTCAATTATTAAATTGGTCGCTATTTCAGATGTTTCAGAATACCTAATCCGTTAATTCCTCACTTTAGTGTCTGCACAATCAACTACACACTACGCATGCTAAATGAGTTTTTTTTTATAATGCCGAATTGAGTGAGAATAGAGCTTTAAATGAGTGCGGAGCAACCCCTCTCCCCACCCCCGGCGTAAAATATTTTGATTTAACGAATCATTTACTGTATGCATATGTATGCATAACTTATGAATTAATTGAAAAAAGGTGTAGATTTAAACAACTTAAGGTGGCTTTGACTGAATCTGAAAACAGGGATTATGAATTTAGTTGAATTTAAACAATTGGTGGGGGGGGGGGGGGGGGAGGGGTGCAGGCCCCAGACCCCCATCCCGCCTCATAAGCCTATGACCACAACCGATCTCAAACTTGAAAAAGTTCTCCTTGTTTCCTTGTTCCAAAAAAATCGTAATCGTCTGCAAATTTGCAAAAAATTCAGTTGAGGAACATTTCTGGAAAACTTGTTGACAATTTTGGTCCGACACTCCTCATTTTCTTTACGGATGCCCCTATATATAATATAACATATATAAATTGTAACACTGTGGTTATGGGGACATTCTTTTATTATAAATCATCCGACATGTTCCCATAACCGGTTGTTATGGGGACACGGAATAAATCCCAATGTCCCCATAACCACAGTTTTGTATGTATATATACATTTCCAACTTTCAATAAAGGTGTACAAAGTAATAAATGAGTGAACTAATGTACATGTGTTTAAAAAAAAAAATACGACATAATACACACACACACACACATATATATACATATATATATATATATATATATATATATATATATATATATATATATATATATATGTATATACATACATACATACATACAGTATATATATATTATATTTAGATATTTACTTTTTTCTTTTCTTTTCTTTTTCTTTTCTTCATTTTTCTCATCACCTAACACTACTACGTAATCTGATAATTTATATTTCTTGAAAGAGCATGTCTCATTGATCAATTATGAGTATTTTGTTTTTGTTTATGTTTTGAATGCTATTATGATTATTATTATTATTAATGTTATATTCGAACAGAATATTGATGGAAATGTCAATGAAGTTCAATGAATAACTACATACATAAATACATAAAAATCGTTTTCAAATTGAATACGTTTGTTCTTGTTATTGACAAATCTTTAAGAGCAATTGTCTACTTATACCGTGCAGACTATCAGGATAATTACTTCAAAAGTGGACGAAATCTCTCTGCGAGCGGTCATAATACCATCTATTTTTGCTGAACTCGTATAGTGTTAAATATGGATCGATGATGGATGGCGCTCTGATACATTGATTCCCTAATGTTGATTATATTTATTTAATCCGGAAAGAGATTTGTAAGAATGGCAAATATTACTCGAGAAAAAACTTCACAGCCAGCAAATGCTTAGAAAATGGCACGAAGTCAGAAGACCGATATCTGTCCTATTTTGTTTTCATTCAAGGCTTCTTTGTTTTTATTTAATCTATCAAATTGATCGATAAATAACTGATTATTAGGTAGTATTTTAGCCTTTTTATTGTTCTTTGTGATTTTGATAATTTTTTCAATCTGAAATGTAACAGTAATTTCGATGTTTCTATACCTAATTTGCATCCTTCGTTGTTGTTTTTTAATTCAAGGGAGAGAATTCCCGGAAAAAATATACTCTCCATATAATTATCATTCAAAAACCTTATTGTCAACGTTCATCTTGTGTCTACTTTTCATATCTTTATTATTGCAAGTGAAATTCAGATTTATCAAAACAGAATTAGCTTCTATATATTAAAACAACATGTGCTGAATATGTTTTTTTAAGGGATGGGGGGGGGGGGGGGGGGGAGACGTTCAGAGGGTATGTTGATTCACCCTCTATCCTTCTATAAAAACATGTTCGAACCCCTTATTTCATCCCATTAACATTAAACAGATATTACTCTTCCTCAAGTTTTTGTATTAATATACAGACTGTGGATTTTCAAAATAATGACAGGTCAAAATTTGAAGTTTTAGTAAACTGACCTCACAACCAATTATGTCCATAACATTAATTTGTATCTCATATTTTCAGTTGAAGTTTTAACCAAATTAATTACCTGTCGACAGAAAAAAAAAATCCGCTGCTTCTGCAGACATAAAATTATCATTGGCATATTTTCAAGAGAAGTGTTTTATTTATAATCATAAAGATAAAGATATTCAATAGCTCTCAAGCGTGGTTTTAAGTTAGCTGATAATCACAGTGGATACCATTCCGGCACTATTAATAGCCACCGGAGAGTCTTTTAGGTGAGTAAATCGATTGATTGTTTGTTTGATATGCACAGATTTTATAAGAATAAGCAATAATTTGTGTACTTGTTATTATTCAACGAAAATATATTTCGTAAAGCCAATATATCTGCTGAATAGTAGAGTGTTCTTTCCCGCCACTCAAGGAAATGATTTACGATTTTTCAATAACTGAAATTATTTCAGTTTGGATTATTGACGCAATGTTAAACTATAAACATGTAGGTCTGAAATTGATTTCTGCATTGGATCTTGCTTTTAAGAACTCTCTCGGTTACTGTGACATCTAAAGAAAATTGCTTAGATAGCTTATATTTAAATACATGCACCTACACCTCTGATCCATGATATGTTATTGCTTCTGTAATCAAATGTGTAAAACGAATGATTAACCAGTTAAATGTTCTGCTCAGCATTAGTAGTATTAATCCTTGTCATGGAAAATACATCCATAATGTGTAGGAAATGATCTATATTCATATTATACACTACCGTGTGGCTCAAAAAAAAACACGTTACACTTTTGAAATGGTTGCCAAATTAAGCATATATATCTTTATGGGAAAATGTTGATATGTATGGAAAGCTAAAGGACCCACCTTTCATATGATATGAAAAAATTATAAAAATTTCATGCATCGATGAGCAGTGCTTACCTAAGTTAGAGGTATGAAATTGGCCTGTGTGAGTTTTCAAATTTTATCTTTATTTCGCAAACCATGATAAAAAGCTTACAAAATATAGCATATATAATAAGTGTGATACATTGTAAATATTGAAAAATGCAAATTCATATAAAAAAAACCCATAATATTATAATTTAGCAATACATAAATAGATAAATAAATATGAGTATAAATGAAATATATTGATTGCGTAAGTAAGATGAACCTAAATTGTGTTTAAGGTAAAAATGGTTTGCGGGCACACCTAAAAAGGCCTAGAGGCCTGCAGGGAAGGTAGCCTATATAGAGTAAAGTTGAAGCTGTAAAAAGGAAAGAAAAAAGAACACAATTTATACGGTTGAAGCATTGAACGAATATAGAAAAAATAGAAACGCCTACAAACATAATACATGTATAACGATCATTGTTTGAAAAACATACAAAATCGCACAAACCCACCACAGACACATGCATACCCAGATGTACATGAATGTAATACATGAAATTACTCGCAAGCTTGCAAATAAATCTTATAACGTTTTTTAAAAATGTTCAGTGAAGGTGAATTCTTTAAATAGGATGGTGTGTTGTTCCACAGCTTTGAACCATTTAATTTGATCGAGTTTGACGAAAGCCATGCTTGTTTTTAGAATGGTGGACGGAAGTGTTTGTTATTTCGAGTGTAATATATTTCAGGGGCCACGGAACGTCTTGGAAAGTGGAGGGGCTGAGTGGGGGGGGGGGGGGGGGGGGGGGGGGTTGCGTGTATACCACATTTTTGGACTGCCATACGTTTGCACATATTTACTGAAAAAGTGGGGGGGGGGGGGGGGGGGGGGCTGCAGCCCCCCAGCCCCCCGGTTCCGCGGTCCCTGTCTTTTTGACTCTTAATCCATCCATTCATGGAAAACGGTATGCAATCTCGCACCTGTAACGTGTACCATCGATGTTTCAATAACAGAGCGAGCTGAAGGAGGTGGGGGCAGCAGAGATATTGGCAGAGAGAGGAGCAGGGGGAGGAATGGGGGAACCGATTCATTATGACAATGATCATAAACAGATACTCACACTTATCTCACACCCATTTCATTACCGGTATTGCATGTACTAATCAAAGCTGCAAAAAGAGGGGGTGGGGGGGGGGGGGGGGAGGGGGCGAGGATGGCCAGGGATGGAGTGGATGATTGGGGTGGAGGTAGAAGTGTGGTGGTGCATCATGGATATTTACCCTGAAATTTGAATCAATACCAACAATCTCACAATCCTAGAATTTTTCACATTTAATGCTACACTAATCAATACAATTAATGGTCGTTCATGCATAAATTTCTTATTCAATAATCAAAAGAAGATATTAAGATACAAAAAGTTGTCATAATTGATCATGAATATCTCATATGACCCTTATTTTGTAAGCTACAAATAACTTACCTGTCCAAAACTGTAAGGAAAAATCCTGCGCAGGGCAATTTTCATACCTCTAACTTAAGTGAGCACTGCTCATCGATGCATGAAATTTTTTTCAATTTTTTTCATATCATATGAAAGGTGGCTCCCTTAGCTTTCCATACATATCAACATTTTCCCATAAAGAGCCACACGGTATACGCACTACTGCAAATACAATACAAAGTGAACTCGCAAGGGGTACCATTAATAATGGTGGAAAATGAACAGAGAAAAATGACTGGGGACACATGCCAGTTATCCTCAACCTATAAACATATGCCGAAAGAGCTAGAGAGAAAGAGCGAAAGAGAAAGAGGGTTAGCAAAGAAAAGACAAGGTTAATAGTCACCAGAGTATTATTACTATAGTGCAGAGACGGGACGTGATGGCTGTGGGCTCAGAAGAGAGAACGATACAGAAAATTGCTGCAGGTAGATCTCGAAGATATCAATGATTGCCAAGTTGTTTATTCCCAAGTAAACAAGCAGATGATAATGTACAATTAGGTACTAATTTCGAAATGGGTTCCAATCGTCGAAAAGGTAGGTTTTCTGTAAAAAGAAATACTCCGTTCGTCTAATGAATAAATAAACAGTGCGGGTAACAAGAACATAACATGGTAAAGGCTAGTTGACTATAAACTCTAGTTCTCTTCCCCGAATCTCTACCTACTCTTTCATTGATCTTGTCGAAAGAGTATCGAATTATCTCTTCAGAGACCTTCCTCTTGTTTCACGAAGATAGGAGGTCCTTGTCCCAAGGGAGATGCATGGAGTAAGCATTGTTAATGTTCATCAATAAAATCCACCTAACAACTTTCAGAACAGTGGCATTTTTATTTTCTTTTTTTTTTAAGGTAGTAAAAATTTAACTTTTGTCCTCTTAGATTTTAGAGTGGAAAGCCGCTCTGATTTTTGGTTGATTTTAGTAAAAACAAAAACAAAAACAAAAACCAGAAAAAGGAGAGAGAGAGGAAAAGATTGGTAATTATATAAGTATGTGGTAATCAGAGTAATATAGAAGATGGATTACGCTGCGTGTTTACTCAATTCAGGGGCAATACGATTGAAAACATTGCATATTTTTCAAATAAACACCTATTTACAAATATTGGAGGAGGATCAAGACCTGCTGGAAGAAAGACGAAATAATGATAGACGACTGATAATCTTTAGCATGTTCAGTGGAAAGGAAAAGCAAGCAGAATGTAAAAGTGAACAGAAAAGCCGACGAATTCAAAAGGAGTAAGAGTATTACATAAACGATTAGGGACAATACGGTGAGGATGTAGAAATCGAAAGAGATGAGACAAACGAAGAGAAGAAAGAGATAACAAGAAATATGTATTTGTTTAAATAAGGAAGAAAAGAAACAGGCAGAAGGTGAACTGTACTGAAGTTAATGCTCAAATATCATTTAAAGCACGCTAGGGTTCAATCCATGATTCAAAACTTTCAGTTGAGAAGGAAATGGCCAAACGCATACTTGGAAGAATGAGTCAAAAGAGGATAATATATAATATGAGGAGCTTACGATATCGGCATTGTCTCTCATCTTTTGGGTATCCCATGTCAAGCAATAAAGAGAGCAGAATGTCCTCGGTTGGAAGGAGGGGGAGGATAATGACCGCTCCGTGACCGCATTGTCCGTGTCTTCTTCTTAGAAATTGAGCAGATGGATGCGTGGCGGTCGCCGAGTGATGGAGGAAGCATTTACATTAAAGAAAAAAAATTGAAAACAAACCCCACTTTCATTCAGCAGGGTTCAGGGAGTCTTAGGTTCGCTCTGATATGTTTGTAATGGTTAATCGCCAATATTTACGCCTCTAGGGATAAACTACATTTTCCGAGATGCATAATGAATATAAATTACTATTAAGATTTTTGCCATGCTTGGGAACCTCTTTTTTCTGAAGAAAGTAAAACACGTGATCATTTTGTTGATTAATTACTTCAAAAGAGTGGTTATAATAAATCAAATTTATGCATTCGACATGTGCAACAAGAGATCTGCCCTGAGACTAAGGTTTTTCTTTTGGTGTAACTATATTCATATATTATATCCTCTTTGTTTCATTCCAAATTTGCACTTTTGTAAAATAATTATTTAGTATACGTTGCTAATGTAAAGTATTCGTAACTTCCTGTTGGTATTAATAAGTGTCTGAATGCCAATGTTTGCGACCCCATTCATTCACCAACTGTAAATCAAAATAAACCACACCAACGTGAATCACTTTAGATGAAACCTTGATCTATCGTCACCGGAGAGAAAGGATCCCTAAAGTCATTCAATCTCACTCCGAAATATCTCTTTTCCAAATAAAACAGGATGGTCATGGGAGTCTATTTTCTATTTTCGCGACGTGCAAACAGATGAATTATAGCGAATTTGGAAACTGACTAGACAGGAGAGCTATGTCGGAAGTAGCGCCAAGTCTCACCCCAAATGGCGTCATTGTTAGTAAGAATTATATAGGTCCTCTATTCGACCCCAACGTGCCGGTCATAGATATAATGCAGAGATGTTGAAATGTGTAAAGTTAATTTGCACTTTATCAAGAGCCGTTGAGCATCCCTACCATGCCTACGTGGTAGGAAGAAAAGGGGTGCTATTTTAGATGAAGCTGAAAGACACTATTGCCCTAACCCATTTAGAGATGTATGATGACAGAAATTAAACCCAACGTACTTTCCCCTCTGTAGATTTTTTTTTCAATGAAGTAAATTGTATATGGATATAGGAATTTAAGAACGTACTTTTCTCTATTATCTCTATGTAAGAATGTATACATTTGATGTGGAATTTGAGTGTTAGTTGTTTAACAACCTGAAATGTATTACGAAAACAAGACATAAAATAAATAAAAATCAACAAACAATGTCATTGAATTATGGTGATGACGAAAACTAAGAACCTCACAGGTTCCCACCAAACTTACACTTGAAATATCATATGTGCCAATTGACTTTGAGTAAAATGAAATAGAAATATAGGAAAACACAGGGGAAGCTCTGTATACCGTATTATGTGCTAAATCTTGTGCAAATAGTATTTAAAAGGTTCTCTTTAGAAAGCAGAGTTACTCTAAAATACAAAGACTTTGTACCTGTGAGAGGAACGACCTTTCCAAGACATTTTCCGGCTCGATCGCTACGCTCCCTCGCATGTATACTCACATGCACAAGGAATCGCCGCTCCTGCATGCTTACCAGTTCATGCCTCTGACTTTTTTTTTTTTTTTTTACAAATAAATGGCTTTAAAAGAAGAAGAAAATATTTTACACGTCTACGTTAGAGTGCAATGACCTCTAGTAGAGTGCAAAGATCTTTCTCTTCTGGGGCTGTGACTTTAAACAAGAGTTCACATTTTTCTTTATCACAGGTTATCACTGAATTACGTTTATTTAATGTGTATCAATGAATTTAAAATGGATCATGAAAAATAATTATAATATCTGGGCCTTGTCGTCAATGGGGTAGGGCAGGGGATGGGGAACATCAGCGCCAGTGTTGATCCATGTATTTCAGGAAGATAATTCATTTTCCTGGCCTGCATTCGGGAGGACGTTGGGGACGACGGATGTTCCTTTTCCCTTTTGTAGATTTTATCATTTTTATTCAGATGTAATATTATTTGCACAATTCAATAGTTATTTGCGACCAGCGCAGCTAGCGAGCAAATCTATTTGCCATAATTTCCTTTTGAATTGCTATTTTTAGGTAGGTGTATAATTTATGTTGTATGCGTAATATATTGTTAATTTGGATGATAATTTACCATGCAGTAATTTCTCTCTTATCTGAAAAGATAGTTGTATTTTTCTTCTTTGAAAGTAATCCAGGAAGGGGGGTGGGGGGGGGGGGGGGGGGTGGGTGGGAGGCAAACAGCCCCTTGCCTTTCTTCAAATACGCTAGTGAATACAAATGATAGTCATTGATTTCAATCATTTCCCTGTGCGCCAGAAAGAGCAATAGATGTGAAATGAGGAATACATTACCCCCGTTTCTGAATACTGTATGGAGTATGAAGTAGATGAAATTTCCTATTAGAAATATTTGTTGGCACAAAGTGTACCGATGGATAAGTTGAATAGCTCCCTCTATATTTCTTCTACTTCACAGTGCATCTTTCCTCGTGGAAAATGATTTCAATAATACTAATAGTAGTAGTAGTAGTAGTAGTAGTAGTAGTAGTGGTAGTAGTATAGTAGTAATGATGATAAGAAAATGATAATAATAATAACAATGATAATAATAATAATAATGATGATTATATATGAGAAGGGCCCTCTTGCATAAAAAGTTGCGTTTAGTCGCAACTCAAAAAATAAAATGCTACTTGATTTTCAGCCAATCGGGATTGCGTATTTAGGACTTGCGTTTAATTTTCTGCGTTGGGATTAAACGCAACTTTTTATTTAAGAGGGCCATTATCATAATATATAAATCATTATTATTATTTATATCATTATTATTGTTATTATTATTCATATTATTACTATTATTATTATTTTATTATCATCATTACTACTACTACTACTACTACTAACTAATTTTTGTTTGTGTTTGTTTTATCTGTCATCCCAGAACTTAGTGATTCTTTATTCCACATATTTAACTTGTCTCTAATACCCCTTTCCTCGCTTAACTACCCCTGTGAAAACCTCCGAATTTTACGAGCACGAATTCTTTCTGACCGACCTCACTTGGAAAGTTGCCAATGGTTACGAATTCCACGTTCAATCGGCCGGAAGTCAGGTCAAATTTAGGGCGCGCATGTTTTTTTTTTCTCGCTCGAGGTTTAAAATGAAAGTCGATGTGACCACATGGAAGCATAGTGTGACCGGCCGGAAGTGATCCCTGACGTATTTCACCGGGGAAGTTCTCTGCTGACCTTTCAAACCAACCACTTACCCGCTGTCTGTCTCTGTTTTCATTTTCATTTCCATATAATTAATCTAATGCAGTCTTCATTGTTGTTATTTTTTTCCTTACAATAAAAATGCTCTTTATTTTGCTTGTAATAATCAAAAATGTTTCTGCACTTTGTTTTGTTGTCAATTATTTTGTATATATATATATATATATATATATATATATATATATATATTGTTATGTACTTTGAAAAATGAAAATGAAATGAAGTAAAATCTAATCTGAAATCTGAGTCTGAAACTCTCTTTCCCAGAGTAAGTTCTCCACCTCGGTAGGTGGAGAAGTTACGCGGGGAAATTCTTCGGCTTTATGAGGGTAACGTTTCCCTTGTTCCTTTCTGACCGGACCTTTCCCAGCGTAACTCTGATCTTACGGGGGAACTTCCCCAGGTAAGTGCTTGGTATGAAAGGGGTGTAAGTAAAGGGATATTTTGGCAGAAACTGAAGTTATCTAAAGGTTTCCCAGTTTTTAAAAGTGGAAACAAGGAAGAATTAACTAATTACAGATAAATTTCTGTTCTTTCCGTCTTCTCAAAGATACCAGAACGAATTGTCTACAAACGCACAGTGGATTTCTTAGATAAACATAACATTCTTTGTAAACATAAATATGGGTTCCGTAAAGGGTATTCTGCGTCCATGGCTTTAATTCGCCATACTAACAAAATAAAAGTTGCTCATGAAAGAAATGAGTGTACAATAGGTATTTTTATTGATTTATCGAAGGCATTCGATACTATAAATCACAAAGTTCTAAACTCTGTCACTATGGCATTCGTGGTGTCTCATTTGACTGGATTAATAATTATCTTAGTAATCGTCAACAATGTACAGAGAGCCATTTATCCGGTATCTTGTGTCAATCGAATAAATAGGTCTGATGAACAAATATTTCAAGTAATCGGGTGCGAGATCGTTAATACATGTATACACTTGGATCATTCTATGTTGATTCCATCGAATTGGCAGTTCTTGCCAATTCAAAACCGTAAACGTGTCCATTATATGAGTTCGCGGATGTGCACCCAGAATCATTCAAGCCATTCTGTATTGTGCAGTATTAACACTGCAGTATTAACAGTATTAACACTATCAAGTATTCTTGATGAGGTATTTGACCACGCAACATCGCATTAATCTAAGAGTGGCATGTTAAGGGAACAACAATATATTCTCAAAATCTCATTAGGTAATACAGGTTTTGTAGATCCTCTTAAAAACCCTATTTGTTGGGATACCTTTGTTAATGTCAGTGTGTTCTTTCCACAATATATGTTCATCAGGCATTATCCCAAGATATTTAAATACATTAACTCTACCAATCTGCTGATTATAGAGAATTCGATCCAAATCAGAGAATGCTTGAGGGCTTTGACGAGTGAGGACCTAACAACAAAAATTTTGTTTTCTTCAAATTTAGTGTCAGCTTTAGCATGTTTGGTGCCATCTGTAGTCCGAGTTGCATATTATTTCTTAGTTCATCAACATTTTTTGCTCTGAACACTAGTATCATCGGCATACATATATATACTTTACAATTAGGATCAGTAAAAGCAGATGGTAAATTATTTATGTCAATTACAAACATCAATGGCCCCAATATTGATCCCTGTGGTACCCCAATGGTAAATGGGGCAAGTGATGACATGCGTTCACCTATTTGAGATATTTTGACTCTCCTAAATAAGACCCAAACCACCCTTGACACCAGCTTCGTGCAACTTTTCTTATTATGGTGGTCAGCTGTGTCAAATGCCTTCTGTAGATCAACAAAAATTGCATTACAGTTACATATCCTTCGTTCATACCTCTTAAAATTTGATTAGTGACATAGATCGAGCAGTTTGAGTTGAGTGATGCGGTCTAAATCCAGACTGCTCCTTTGAAAAAACTTGTTTTCTTTGTAGAAATTTGTAGAGTTGATTGTGAACTGCTCTTTCCAATAATTTAGATACAACAGGAAGGACAGATATGGGTCTATGAGTTCCCTACGTCTTACCGATCACCGCTTTTATAAACTGGAGTAATTTTTGTTATTTTCCGTTTATTAAGAAATATTTTTGTTGATAATGAAACATTCATAAGATAATGTCAGAGATTTTATAACAATTAGACAAGCAGATTTGAGAAGCCTTGCAGATTTTCCATCAATTCCCATGGCTTTGTCCCATGTCATTAGCTATATTTCTTTATGCACAAAAGTCATAACGACGGGTTTAAATCTAAAGTTTGTTTTAGCTTCTTCAGTATCTTCATTCATTATTAAACGATTTCCCTGATCATTAAATTCAGCTGCAAGTTTCTTTCCAATATTAGAAAAGTAGTCTTTAAACTATTCCGCTGACAGTTTATTATTCCGTTGCATAGCTAATTTCCTAGTTTTAGGCATAGACAGGGCTTATTTCGTTATTTTCCATAGTTTTGTAGGATTGTTATTATTATCTATTATTTAATTTTAATAATATTGTTTTTTTTTCAGGTATTTAGCCATATCATTCATACTATTACGTGCCGTTTTCCCCCCAATGCCCAGCGTCACCACTTTCTTAAGCCTTTGCACGTAATGAATCCCTTTGTCTTCCTAGTTCAAGCATTTCACTAGTTACCCAAGGCGCTATGCGTTTGTGATACTATAGTGAAAATTCCTGAGATGTGCATGTTCTATATTGCGCACTTCATTAAAATATATTGCCAAATATCCCAGGCTTCATTAACATTATCAATGGATTCAATAATCTCCCATGGCATAAGGGCCAATGTGTTCTCAAATGCTTCTTCATCAAAGTGCTTAAAGTTTCTTACTTTTGACTGGCTGCCTGATCTTAGTATGAAATCTCCTGTTTAATAATACCAATGAGTGATCACTAAGACCAAGTGTTACAACTTTTATTTGTTGATCGTTTCTGGACGTGATGACATTATAAGGTCAACACATGTACTTGAGTTTTTTGTTATCCTTGTGGGTTTTTTCTACAACTTGTAATAACTGATGATCATAACAGAAACAACTGATCTTATCTCTTTCTTTAAGATCAAAGACATCTAAATTAAAGTCACCAACAATGAGATATTCTTTGTCATCCTATTCCATTTTGTTCACGGTTTTATCTTATTCGTTCAGATAGTCTGAATTTTCGTTTGGGAAATATACTACCCCCCTAATGACAGATTTGCTTGATTTCATGTCTATTTCAACCCAATACGATTCAAAACTGTATGTAGTCACATCACGAATATTATAAAATGAGATATTATCTGAAATGTATATTACCGTACCACCATGGCAGAATACCCACACTCTTAAAAAAAGTTACCCCATTGGTGTTAAAAAATAGCACAAAAATGTGTTAAAAGGGAACATGGTGGTCTGTGGTGTAAATCATTACACACCATGAGTGGTTAGATTTTGCTCGATACATGTGTTATGTTTTACACATCTAATTGTAAAATGATAACACCAAAGGGTGGGGTAACATCTTACCCCAAAACGACCATGTTCCCTTTTTTACCCCATGCTGTGCAACTTTTAACCACTACCAGCCTGTGTAACAATTCACCCCGCAGCTGTGTTATTATTTTACCCCTTAAGTGGTACAGAATCTACCCCATACTTTTTACCACACCCCAATGTGTCACTTTTTACACTAAAATATGACAAATGTCTACACCAGGATGAGTTGAGACTACAAGGAAGACAAATGCAAAATGAAAATTATTTTTTGTTAAACTTGCATTTTAAAAAGCATGGAAAAAGTTTTTTTTTTTTTTTAAGTTAACAGATTTTAAACTACAGTATTTAAATATGATCAGAAAGGTTGGATTATTTACATATAATTTACATATAATTATACTCTAAATGCTGGAATGTGGATCAATCACAATAAAAGTAACTATACAAGCTTCTTTTTTTTACAATTTGGTCAATTTTCCAAAAGAAAAGGGCGAAAAGCTGGATGTATGTTTCTTGTTTTGTGAATTTGTTGGAAAAAACACTTACTTCAAACATTTTGATATAGTTTTGACAAATCCATTTCCTCTTAAAACTTGCATCTCAATAATGGAAAACAAAACAAACTACCAAACAATGTTACAACAGACTTTCAACTATATAAACATGATCTGAAAGGTTGATTTTCACATAAAAAATGATTTACATATAATTTAGACATAATTATATTATAATGGTGGCGTCACACTATGGATATTTAGGAATAAATCTGGACAAAAATTGAGCTAACTGCATGGCATTTTTGGCTGGCTATGAAAGTATTGGTGCACGCGTGTAAATCGGGAAGTTCCGCCCGGGGCTCCTCCGCCGGCCTTCGCGGCTGAACGCAACATCAAACATCCACTTCCAATGTGCAATCAGCTCTGAAATGTGCTCTGGGTCTATAAGATAGCTTCTGATGCAATAATAAATTTAATAGAATGAAAATGTGAATGTTTTACAATTAAATGAAGAGATGACATCGGCTGGCATCCCCCACGATCTCAGCAACGACTCCATGATGACGATGAACTGTAGTGTAGCTTCACCACTGCACTGCATGTGATCGTACCCGGCCGCGTTTGGCGCCTATATACACACACTCACTATGAACATGGCAAACAAAGAAGCGGACAAAATATACAGTTCCTCATTGTACCTTCCACACTGGTTCTGGTAGACCAAAGAACATCCCTTCATTGCTATTATGTAAAAATATGTAGAACAGGTGTCACATGCATATTCACCTGTTCAACTTACTTTACAAAATAGCAATGAAGGGATGTTCTTTTGTCTACCAGAACAATTGTGGAGGGTACAATAAAAGGGGGTACAATGAGGAGCTGTATATTTTGTCCGCTCTCTTTTGTCATCGTGTTCATAGTGACTTCGAATCAATGACCTTTTGAGTAAAGTGTGTTGATGATTACCACAAATGGGGTAACATTTTGACATGTGGACGAAGTTTGACCAGAATCGGGTTTCTTTTTTTACCGCGGTGCAGGTGTAAACGTCTAACTCGCATGCTGTGTACCCTTGTTTCATGCTTCTGTACATTTTGACACATATTTTTACCACAACTGTTTAACCACATGTTATTTTACCACCAGTTCTAAGAGTGCATGGATGTGAATCTCCGATTCCTCAGTATCATCATGTAACCAAGTTTCAGTTAAGGCAATCACGTAAATTCTATTTTTACGCAAAAGATCTGTTTTATTTCTAAGGCTTTGAATATTCAGTTGGGCAATTTTAAACCCTTAAAGATTGGAAAATTCATCCAAACTACCTGTCCTTTTTTTTTAAATATTCACGTCGAGGTCGAGTTCACTTTCAGTGTTTGAGTTCAATAACACAATCGGTTGTTCTGTTTTGGAATTTTTGGAAGTGATGCATCTGTGGCTCTGCCTTTGGTTCTGATTCTGATCATGCATATGCCCCTTTCTCTGTTGGCTCTGGTTCCAGTTCTGACCATATGTGTTCCATTGCCTCTGGTTCCAGTGGTGATCACGTCTCTGCCCTTGCTTCTGGCTTTGATTCCAGTTCCGATCATGCTCCTGGTTCGGGTTCCAGTAATGACTGTGCTGCTCAAAGTGATTGTTGCTCTGATTACTTCTTGGGTTCTTCTTCGAGCTCTGGCTTTTCAAAAACATCAGCATAAGTCTGAGATTGCTCAGTGATGGTACTTTTGCCCTTTTCACCCTGATGGGTTTTCCCGAGATGATTGATAAAGTTCCTTGCCAGGGCTTTAACGTTGCTTCTATTGAATCAAAATTGTTTTGCTGAAATTAAAAAATAAATAATAATAATAATACAGAAATAGGCAAATCAAAATTGAAAAGGTACTGTACATCTAAAAAAAGTTCACATTTGATTTTGTAATTATAGTGAATTAGATATAATAATTAATATAAAAAATAATAAATAAAGAGAAAAAAAGAAAGAAAATTGCTGTGAAGTTGTTGCGGTATTGAAATAATGACGTTGATTAATATTAAAGGAATAACTGACTTTATGAAAAGGCACTCCCTAACTTTAAAGAAATATAAAAACTAACTTCAAGAATAAATTCTGATAAATACATGTATATATTATGTACTCTAACGCCTATGGGCACCCTCGCCCCAAACTTTTGCTTTCAGAGGTGTGTCCTCCACATGAATATATATTTTGTAATATTTTTGTTAAAAATTCATGTACATTAGTTTGTTCATTTTATACCTTGTACACTTATATTGGAAAGCTGGAAAGAAATGTCATTAAATTGAATAGAATTTAATTGAATAAAAAAAGAAACGTCAACACAGAAATGCAAAACAAAAAAGAGCAATAAAAACGAATATAAATATTTCGATATTTACATCTGCTAATTACAAACGGCTTCGAAAACGAAGCATAATTTTCTTACAATACTCGTTGATGCTCGTTGAATTAAAGAGATCATGCATCTTTAAGGTATAAGGCTTTACTCGATAATACCTATTGAAATATAGCATTCTCTTGTTATTGAACACTTGACATTCATAAAGATAATGACATTCATTGCCAATTTTTCTTTCATTACACAAATGACAAATACGCGGTTGTTTTTCAATATTAGAATGCCTACAAGTTACTACAGGCAATCGGTGATTCCCACATCTAAATTATGCTAAAGTAATTCTCTGTGACAGAGAAAACTTTTTCAGATAAATCTCTAACTCTAGCGGTGTTTTAAAAATCCTATAATTTATACAATGCGAATTGTCGTTAACCATTGAATGCCAATTTTGAAAATGAATATCTTTCAATCTTAGTTTAAGAACTGACTTTAACCTGTCCTTATACTTATGTTGCTGCAACCCTACCCAATATTTGACAAACCAAGAGTGATAGGCGTATCTTTTACTTTTTGTATCCACGGGGACACATATATATTGTTATCTGCTAGCATTTTTTTGTACATTACACATAACTGTTGACAGATTGTATCTCCTCTAACTCGACTCCTAAACCAAAAACTTACTCAGACACTCCTGATGACCTTATGGAATTTGTTTCTGTATACAATGATACACTCAGTTCAATTTTGATCAAACATGAACCTTGGTTTACGGATGATGTTAGTACATAAAAAAGAAAAAGAAGGAAAGCTGAGAAAAAATGGTTGAGAACAAGATCATTTCTTAATTACGATAAGTTTCAAGCTGCTCGTAAGAAAACATTATTTCTTATGAATAGGGACTGTCGTATATATCACTCTGAAATGATAAAGGAGAACAGTTCTGATCAAAGAAGTCCTTGTAATGTCACTAAGTCTAGTTGAATATAACCACGCTTTATCCTATAATACCTCCTCATGTTGATAAAAGACAATTTGCAAATGATTTATGAAACTTTTTCTGTGATAAGATGGTGAGAATCCATTCTGAAATTAAGGCAACTGTAGATGACAGAACTTTTCCTCGATGATACTCCTTTGGATTGTACATATCTTCAGATATCTCTTTCTCAATTGTTTACTTCTTTCAAAACATTATCTGAACACGAGGTTGAGAAATTAGTCAAAAACTTGAGTAAAAAATCATGTTCTCTTGACCCGGTGCCTATAAAACTTTTATTGCATTGCACTGAATCACTGCTCCCGGTCTTTACAAAAATTATTAACTTGTCTTTCTCAAATGGTTTTTTTCCCTTTGGATTGGAAAATAGCTTTAGTTAAGCCACTTCTGAAGAAACCTGGTATGGAGTTGAATTTCAACAATATTATACCAGTCAGTAACTTACACCACAACCCGAAAGTAGTTGAAAGAGCTGCTACACAGCAAGTTCAACAACGCTTCTGTCATAATTTCAATATGGCACGAAAAAGAGACATGATAACGAAGCTTTTCGACTTCTGTCATAATTAATTCATTGTTCCCATGTATGCAGTCAGCATACAGACAGTTTCATAGCACAGAAACAGCCTTGATCAGAATAAACAATCTTCTATTGGCCATGGACAATAAGAATAGTAATACTGTTGGTAATTTTGGGCCTGATTAAGTGCCGCGTTTGACACTATTGATCATGGAATATTGTTGAATATACTGCATTCTTCTTTTGGTTTAAGTGACTCTGTTCTTTCATGGATTGAATCTTATCTTACAAACAGCCAACAAATAGTAGTACTTGATGTGAAATCGCAGAATTTTCCCTTCCAAACAAGGTTCCACAAGGGCCACTTCTCGGCCCACTTCTCTTTATATTGTATACTAGTAAACTGATCAATCTTGATCAAAGGCGTTTTCCAAATGCATCTTGTCAAAGTTGTCATCGTTATGCTGATGACACGCAGTTTTATATTTCCTTTAGCCCCGATAAGAATCAACGAGAGCGTAATATTTCAATTTTTGAAACCTGTATATATTCGTTCTTGTATGTTCCAACATAAGCAAATGCTTAAAGACAAAAACAATAGAGTTTATTATTATTGGAACATCCAGACAAGTAGCAAAACTAAATATTAATTATATAAAAGTTGGAGATGCAGAAGTGAAACCAAAGAGCACCGTGAGAAATATTGGTGCATGGCTCGTTTAAACAGTGAGACAAGGATATCCAACATGTGCAAATCTTCTTTTTATATGTTACAAGACATATATGTAAGTCAAATAAGTTCTTGATTGTTATTATGTCTTCAGCTATTTGCTCGAAGGTTTTTGCATTATCGTAATAAAAAAAATTTATTATTTTGAGTCCTCATGAAGAACAATAAATTTGCCCATAATGTTTTGATGATACGACTAAAACAACGACGAAAACGAATATAACTCAAATATCATCTTGGTTTAAATGTAATAGCAATCTATTACATTTAAACGAAGAAAAAACCCGTTTTATTCATTTTTAAAGATGGAAGTCGCATTTTGATTTTATTGATGATATTAAAATTGATGGTAAACTTATTAAAGAAAAGAAAAATGTTAAATATTTAGGTGTTGTATTGGATGAATATTTAACTTGGGACGATCATATATCAAAGGTTTTAACATCTATTTCACGTTGTGTAGGAATTCTTTTATAATTTAAACAATATCTACCCCTACAGGTATTAATTATTATATATAATGCTATATTGATGCCACATATTACATATTGTAATATTGTTTGGGGATCATTTAAATCAAAAAATAATTACATCCTTTTATTGCAAAAGAAAGTTATTCGTTTATGTGCAGGTGGTGGATTTTATGATCATGCATACCCATTGTTTTATCGATTCAATACGTTGAAAATTGACGATATTCATACTTTTCAAATTGCTTTATGTACCGGTTCCGCTTCCGTCAAATTCCAAGTACGTTTGATCATATGTTTTGCTTAAACTCTGCAATACATAAGTACCCTACAAGAATTTCTTCAAATATTCATCTTATAAACCCAATAACCTCACTTGCTCATAAATCTATAAAACATGTTGGTCCTGACATATGGAATAATATACCTTTAAATATACGATGTCATCCTACAATAACCAGGTTTAAAAATGAATTTAAAAAATGTATTTTAACCCGGTATCAAAATGCACATTAATTGCGTTATTTTGGTCTGGTCTTTGTCCCCCTCCAATTCGAATTCCGCTTTTGATTTTATTTTATTGTACTGTATTGATCTCGATGTACGACTGACATTTGATAAGTATGTAATAATGATACGCTCTTTACTATTTGTGAACTCCATTTAAATAATCGTATGTATGCATGTATATGTATTTGTATATGTATATGTATACAAAGTTTATATTTTAAATGGGGATTTTTTCATTTCTTGAGGGGCGTTATTTTCAAGCCTTAGGCTTATGACTAACCCCTCCCATGCTATGACTGTTTTATTATTATGTTGATATGTTATTTTGTATTTGATGCATGGAAAAATAAAATCAATCAATCAATCAATCAAAAATGTTCTCATATCTTGAATATCAACAGCAATTTTGTACAGCTTTCCAACTGCCTTATCACTTAGGTCAATATTTTTGCATCATATACTTTACTTATTGATATTCAAGTATGTGCCCATATCTATGGAAAAACATCATTGTTATATTATTATTGTTATTATATTTATTTTATTTCTTGCGCTACAGTATTATGTTAATATCACTGAAAGCAGTCAATAAATCTGAATCTGCATCAATGCAAATCAAGAAGCCTAAAACTGAATGTATCTATGGTGAAACTGGACGTGGGGTGATTTTAAACCATATTAAATGTCGAATGATTGGTTTCTGGTTGAGACTAGTTAAGGGAAAAGAAACAAAATATTCATGTACTATTTTGAACTTTCTGGTGCATTACAAAGAGACATACACTGTACATCAAAATCGCAATGGCTGTCATTCATCGCGAACACTTTTGATTGTGCAGGACTAGGGAACGTGTGGTTAGCACAAGGGGGTGGATTTAGTGCTGCATGTATTTCACACACCGCAAAAGTCAGACTTTCTGATATGTTTGTTCAAGAGTGGAGAGCGGCTGCATGGTCAAATAGAATTTGTACAAATTATAGAATGTTTAAAGATAATTTGATGTATGAGAATTATGTACAAGTCTTGGGTAAGAAAGACAAAATCACTTTAAGTAAATTCAGATGTCGAGCTAATGGACTAGCTGTTAACAAGGGCAGGTTTGATGCAAGCCTGACAGATGAATTTCGTTATGTTTTTGTTTGTCCCTTTTTTCACAAAGAGAGACTATTGTATTTACCTAGTAACTTGACTTCCAGTAGACCGAGTGCATTACACATGGCCAAACTATTCAATTCAGCTAATGCTTGCCATTTTAAAAAAATAGCCAAATTTTTCAGAATAATTATGTTACATTTTCTTCAACGCATAAGGAGAAAGACAGTAGTTTTTTTAAAACTAAAATGGAGACGAATGCATGTACACGTAGTGGTAGAGTAGTTAAACGTCCTATACGCTTTGATTTGTAAATGTGTTTATTTATATAGTATATTTTCACATGTATATGTACATTATCACTTATGTTTTTGTATTCATATATTGTAAATATGTTTGCTTTCAAATACATATATACCACAGTGCTCCCACTC
The DNA here is from genome assembly GCA_025617745.1 of Heliocidaris erythrogramma. Classification (NCBI taxonomy): domain Eukaryota; kingdom Metazoa; phylum Echinodermata; class Echinoidea; order Camarodonta; family Echinometridae; genus Heliocidaris; species Heliocidaris erythrogramma. The sequence continues at coordinate 1,240,243 of CM046866.1, read as the reverse complement.
ATGAGTCACTTTGTCTATATGCATATAAGCGGATCCAGGAGATAAAGAGACTAAGAGCGATATCGCCTTAGACAGACAATGTCGGTCTCCTTAATCCTAATTCTGGATCCATATTCATATTATCTTTTTGAATAACATAAAAGAAAGAAAACGTATCTCAAACATGCCCTGCCCTTTTATATAAAAACAAAATTCATATTTTGTGTCACATTTCGTTCGCAAAAGATCTATGCATAGGGTATATTCACTTTCTCTAAAGGTAGGCATATTCTCATAAATATGTTTAATCCCTTTCCCTTTCATCACAAGATAACGGAAATGAAGCTAACAGGATTAAAATATAATATGCAGGCACAAATTTTCTTTGCAAAAACTTTATTCATTGAAAGCGTACTCAATAGTTTCCCTCTCCTATAAGTACTTAGCATGAGCTATAAACAAAAGGAAACGTTACAACACATCAGAAAAACAAATTAAAATTGCAAACATCTCTTGTCTCTTCGGGTGATCAAGCCTCGAACTGTGTTGGTGTAACGACGTATAGGCTAAACCAATTCAGATGATACTCACGACAACCATTATGAATATAAATAAGTTATGGTTCGTCCTACTCCTGATATTCTGCATTATATGTCATATTATTATCTGGAGAGGGCAGTCGGCAATCGCATATCCTATGCTTATTTCCGTATCTTAATAACGTTTTTGTTTTTTTACTTTTTTCCAATATACATGTAAGTAGTTACCTCATAAAAAGAAACCCTCTCATTTATGATTTTATACCAGTATAGACTGTCTGGAAACTGTTATGAAAATGGACAAAATTATTTGAAGCCTATTTCAAGTTTGAAGTTTGAATTGTATTTGTTCCACATTTACATAAAATACAGTTATGACTCATACAAGCTAATAAGTCGATTACAAAATAAGAAATAAGTTTCGGGGGGGGGGGGGATTGGAGATGTAAAAACTGACGAGTTTAAATAAAAAGCAGAGCTTGTATAGATTAGTCTCATATACATGTATAGATTCTGGATTAGCTGGAGTTTATTTTGGAAATATCTGTTCGATCAATTTCTGCAGGAAGATCCAGACTCTTTGATATGCTGCTATGAGAGGCGGAATTAGCACTATATTTTCTAACAGAACGTAATCTACTGCAGGGTCGCCTAAATAATCTTTCATATACCTAACTTTGACATCTCTTGAGCACTTTTAATTATACAAAAATCGAAAATCCAGGCAGCATAATTCAGATCTCTGCTCTGAATTATCTAAAACGTAAAAGTCAAACGCAAAGTCTAGGGTACGTTAACCTTTTGATATAACCTGACAAATGCTAACGGAAAGAGCATGGCTGTAATGAATGATTGCAAAATTTTACATCCTTATTGAATATAAACATGTAATTATCATTTAAAAATACCCTGGAAAAGTAAATATGCTGTTGTGTCCAAAATAATCTGATGGGCTTATGGGAAATTTTAGAGTTCCCTGTTCAAATAGTAATCTATTCATTATCATGATGTCGATATACATATCATAACGTCATGTATGCTTATGATATATGCTCATATTTCATATACCTTTTTTCAAAAGTAGCTACTACTCACTCAAGGCAAACTTTATAGCGTGAAAAGACATTCAGGAAAGAGAAACCATCCCAATATTTAGTGAAATCTAATTTTGAGGCCTTTTTTTTCAAAGTTTATTTTGCTATATACTCTCTGTATAGAATGCGTCATAGGACACAGCTGCAGCCCATCCTGGATGTAAATTTATTGCAGCCAGCTCTCTTTCTTTGAAACTCAAATTGAATCTTTAATCCCAACAAATCTATTCATATATAGAAAGGATAGTTTTAGAAAGATATTCCCTGCTTTAAATTAGCTTCCTTATAAATGATAATGCGTTTGTTTGATTGTTGAAATAATAAATTATTCTGGCCAAAGCCACCTCCTTATCGTAAAAGTTTAAACAAGTCTACTGGAAATTGATAATGGAACTGTGTCAGGTGTGTGAAAGGTTATGACAATCGTGTCGTTATGATACTATTATACATAATTACAGTGACATACAACTCGAGTAAGTTCAGCAATATCACATGAACTACAATTGATGGTGCCAAAAGATATGATTTAAAGTTTAATTTTCTTTTTGTATTCATATCCTATTTTTCAATCATCAATTTAGAGATATAATTCTGAATTATGAGATATCAATTATTTGCGGAGTGTTGTATCGTTTATATGGTGCTATTGAAGAGGATGATCAAAATAGATAAATATATAAAGTAATCCTTGAATGACTCTTAATTTGAAGAAAAATGATAGTGAGAGAGTATTGGTTTATGCACACATGCACATTATTTATGGTCTTTTTTCATATTTTGACCGAATCGTAATTCACGCCCTGAATTTGTTTATATTGTTTGAAATTCCATATGTCGAGTAAAATAGAGAAGCTCCAGCTGATTGCACTATTAATGTTTAAGTTATTGAAATTGTTATTTCATTTTGTTTGGAATTTATCAACTGTGCTTAGATATATATATATATATATATATATATATATATATATATATATGTGTGTGTGTGTGTGTGTGTGTGTATATATATATATATATATATATATATATATATATATATATAAACACCTAATGGGTACATTAGGAGGACAGTTTTTGTTCTTTTTCTTTGTCCAACTGTCGACCTAATGTAGGGGTCGCTATTATGACGGAATAAACCGTATTGTTAGGTGTCGACCTAATGTACCCTTTAGTCAAATATATGTATATATATATAAACACCCTTAATAAACACCCATTACAGGGTGCACCCTTTTCATGTAGCGTGCAAGATTGCACCCAAAATGGTGCTGCCAGTGTTGCATTTAGGGTGCAAACTTGAACCTTTTTTTCTTAGTGTGTAATAAAATATGTTTTAACCGAGAGGCGACAGTGACTGCCTTTTGGTGAAAATAAAAATGGTATACTGCGAAAAATTCCTTCTTCCAGTCAATTCAAATTGAATGATGTTTACGAATTTCAAAATCGCATGAAAATTGCTCTAATTTGATAATAAGAAAATTCAGTGAAACAACATGAAATGGCGTGTGAAAAGTTCGAAATTGAAGCAAGCTGATTTTGAATGAATATTGGTGAAATCGACTGATGTTTTGAACAAATTGGCAAGGACAACTTGCATTTTGCATGAGAGAAATGCATCATACCATATGCATGCAGTGTTTATAACTTAAAAATAGTACATTATTATGCAAACTGTTGGTGGCATCCAAGAGTAATGAAATAACATTTCAGAACCCTTAAGTAAAATTAGTATACGCAATCTTGTTCGGATCTCTTCAGGTTGTTTCTAATAAAAGCCTTTTCTGATCATTTTCCACGAAAACCTCCCAATTGTCACGATTGTCGGTTATCGAAGCATTATAAAATAGGATTAGGCATCAAACATTTTGTTTTCACTTGAAAACAAACGATATCTTTACATCCAAATTAGAGAAATTACGCAAATGAGAAATAAAGAAGGATTTCGGATGACCGTTCATAACTTTCATAATTACTTATCTAATCTTATCTAATCTAATCTTATCTAAAGATGATCTTTATACCTTCATATAACTTAATATGCATTTATAAAAGCTTTTTACATGATTGAAATGAATAGACCAAAGATAGTAGTCACAAGCTTCAACGAACATCCTCCGTGTCAAATATTTTTCAACGAAACATTTAAAAAATCATCTGACAAAATGATGAACGAACTTACAGCATACAAAGTACTTTGTTTGTTCCAGTACTGCCTACTGCATTTATTTACACATTTCACTACAACTGAACAATTTAATGAAATAATTTCAGAATAATAGCCATTCATATCAATATAATTGATTGCAATAGTTTGACAGCTCTACACAAGTATTTACCTTTCAACATTTCTGTGATTGTTGTTATGCACTCTGTTGTTATTTTTATTTTGTAATACATTTATAAACGATTAAAATTTATTAATGTAAATCGTTTGAAAAGTAAGAGATGAAATATAAATTAAATGAGGAGAACAATGAAAATCTTTGTGAATCTATAGATTACTAGACTAAAGAAGAAAAAACAACAACAACCAGATGACCCTTTTAAATTCCAACGATTAAACTGAGAAAGATGGGGTTAATGATGACATCTTATCCAAAATGCTCATTAGTCTTGATTCAGATCGGCCTATTTTAGTACTTGTTCCACTTTGGAATCTGCTGCGTAAACTGATTTCGTGTAGAAGAGGGATACCGGTGTCACCTGGTACTCGTCTGCCGAATCGAGGTGGATCTCCAAGCGGTCTCGAAGGCCTTCGACCTGCACAAAAGAAGAACATGAATGAAATAAATCTATTTTGGTTACAAGCTTATGTGGTCTTAAAATATCAAGATTTCAATTGAAAGAATGTACATGGATTGTAGAGGACATGGAAGTGTGAATGTACTTTGCGATCATTTTCCAGACCTAGAGGTGATGAGCCAAGTCGGATACGAAGATGGATAAAACATGTGACATAGATAAAATGCGAAACTTGTCAACGGAGGAAGTTTGAGACGAACAAACAAACTTATCTGTAAATGAAAGTAAGTGTAGTAATAAGAACAATAATCATAGCCCCTCCCTCCTGAAGACGGATTTACGCCTCTGGTCGCCGAACACTCGGCCATAAAACAGATAGTACTGGTTTGCAATAAACCAGTAGCAGGTTACATTTCCCTAATACCTGACAGCGTCGTGGGTGTGCATAGGTGTGTATATGTTTGTATATTCTCCTCTTATCGAAATGATGCTGTTGCACGTTTAAAGGGTAATGTCTAAAAATAGAATAGTTTTAATTTTTTGTTTTAATGGGAAAGGTGTTTGCAAAATGTGCTGGTAGGGAAGGTGCATTTAGGCTATCCTTTGTTGGAAGTGTTTTGAGGAATTAAAGGTCTCAATATATCGCAAATCCTTAATCTCCTGAACTTCAGGAAAGAAGAAGAAACACATAATAAAACCAATAAAACGAGGGCATAGAAGAATGTCATTATTGTAATATTATTGTTTGTCTTGAAAATGGAAAACGAGGAAAAATATGAATTTATTAAAAACTAATAAAGAATCGAGAATATTCTTGAAATTTTATCAGTAGAAAAATGCATGAACATCGATCAGGCTGGATATAAGGTATAAAATTTTCTCACCCATATCTGTATAAATGCAAATTTTGACCTTTAAAGACTTTCACTTCAAAATTAGTATTGCAAAATATATATCATTTTCATTCGTCATTCAGGACCTGGCCCAAGTTCACAAAGGAGGTTTAAACCTCCGTAAGCGTACTGAAATAGGCGTAAATAAGCGCACATTGGCCATGCACGCGCTCAAAGAAAATCTATGATTCGATCCGATTCCGTGCGCACGTACGCTTAAAAACCCCAGGTGGGGGTTTAAACCATGGTTTAAACCAAACCTCCTTTGTGAATTCGGGCCATGATGTTGTTTCGAAGTCTTACAAGGTCCTTCATGGTAGATTAAAGTTCGCCATTCATGTTTTATCATAAGGAGTAAAACAAAACACCAAACAAATCATCAAGTATTAGTGGATGTCGTTATCTATGATTTATATCTACTACAAATAGCGCAGTGGCGGTGAATCTCCTCTACACGGGGCTTCTACTTAACATCCTATCATAGGGACGGAGTGTTTTCCACTGTAACATTGCCTGCGTCTATTGACGCACAACGCAATCTTCAGTCATCCGCCCGGAGTGGATTCGAATCCATGATTTCTGGTTCGACAGGCAGACGCTTTACCGACTGAGCAAACTCGCTTCCATGTTGAAAATATACTAGTAGTCCTATTATTATATTACTGTAAATGATCATGATGAAAAATTTCGCCCACACCTTTCAGGTCTAAACCTGATACATGCATACACGTTTGTTAGATATCTCTTTCGAACACTTTCGAAAATGCCGACCACCACTTACTTTGATGGCAAATATGTCCGACCCTCCCCCTCCAAATCAAAATGGTATAGCTGCGGCCCCCACGTATAGGTGTTATTTTCTTACTCGTTGTGGTGCTGGACTGACTCCTCTTAAAGTTGACTTTACAGAAGGGATTGTTGTAGAACGGTAAGTAACTTCGCCAGCAAAGATGGCGGTTGCCTTGGCAACGTGTAGGGGGAAGTACACTGATGATTACAATCATACTCAGGCTTAGTGTCAGCGCGGTGCGTTGTGAAAAATTCATCTGTAAAGTAAAGAGCCAATGGTTTTCTGTTAGAATCTGTTGGGGGCGGGGGAGGTGGGGACGACGACACATCTCACTTTGTATCTGCCAGACTGTTAATTCAAAAGGGGGCTTGGCTACGTCTAGCGAAACATATTTTTCTCTGTTTATAATACATTTTCAAACATGTGGGAAAAGAGTTACTGGCCAAATAAAATCTGGACAGATTTTGCCTAATAATTGGATAATTTTGTCCAAACCACAATGCATGCATTTACCTAATGGAAAAAAGTCAAACGATTAAGTTATTTTCTTCAAACACAACGTAAGTAAACCGGAGATACACGAACAAACGTAAACTGGGTGTATTAAACCAGTAGATAGTAAAATTAACCCAACCAATCTCCTTATCATGGCATATATCCCACTAATAAAACGGAACACAGTTTGTAAGAAAAAATTACAATGAATATATTTATAAATTTGAAATCGCATAGGTTTGGGTAGGATGATAATTTAAGTATGAATTAACACTTTTTAAATTTTCACATTGTCTGGAGGGTATAGATGTATAGATTATGGATGTTGATTAAGATCGTAGGGTGGAATAGGCAAGTATAGAACAGAATATTATACAGTGTGAGTCAGAAAAAAAAACACTCAAGATTCGGAGTCATCCCAGTAGACCGACAGCCCACGAGACCGAAACTATCTGTCTAGTGAACCCCCAAAAAGTTGTCAGAAAACCTGTGAGACCGTCATTTTCGTCTCATGGGCCTTCTGACAAATTTTTAAAAGGTCAACAGGTCTTGTGGGATGTAGTCCCAGATTCAAACTTAAATATCATTGCACATGAACGATTTTTGGTTAAAGATTTGGGTTTCTTCTGTATCATTACATTTGTGTTTCTCGTCATCATGGTCATGCGATTCAAAACATCATCAATACGTAAAACTTGTAGCATTAAAAATGAAGGTTTTAAAATGGCTTTTGAAATATCCATCTTCGCTCTCGTGCACAAATCAGACCTTAAAGGGGCTTGAATAAATATCAAGAACATGGAGATGATAATGTCTTTTACATAGCCTATAGGCATAGGGCCCGAAACCTTCTTCACACAATCAAATTCTCTTAGCATGATCATATAAGCTTTTAGGGAAGGCCTAGTATGGAGCCCATTTTGTGTTAGAAGGGATCCTGAATGACAAGTCCTCCATTGAAACCAAAAAATGATAAAATAAAATATAGTCGACAGTGAAGTGTCTTAAACGGTAATAAAAGCACATAGATGAATTAAGAAAATGGTTGATGCAAGGCAAAACTACTCAGAGGGATTTTGAATAACAAAGAGGTCAAAACGAATGTATAGATTTTGTTTTTATAGATTCATATTTCAATGTTTTGAATTTTTGTAGGATTTTTTAAGTGAAGCGAATAAAAGACAAATTAAACCAAATATGCATGTATACATTATTTTAAAAATAATCGATCTACAAGGTTGCATATATAGGGTTATATATTGCAATACCATGAAAGTAAAGGATTTTATTTCATGAATAAACGCCTTAGCATTTGAGACTTGATTTTACAGGACGGGGTCCTCAAACATTTTGCCTTCCTTTGTTGTATTGTTCTTCCAAAGCATTGCACAATTTTTTTCAAGTAACCCTATTTAATAGCCTAAGCCATTCACATAATTATTCAGGGACTCTCTACGATTACCAACTCCCCCATAATTACCAACTCCTGTTCATAATAATTCATAGTTGAAAATTCACAATTTCCCTGCTCCCAATACCCCTCTTATTCCTTTCATACTCCCATAATACCCCTATATTCATATTCTTCAGCTCTAATGCGATTATCATTTGCGATAGCATTATCTCCTCCATAACAGTCACTGCCACTGAGCAATGTCAGGTGTAATTCTTCAAAAGCCTTTGAGTATATAGTTTCATGTTGTTCTCATGATTATCTTATTCATGAACCTGAAAATCGGTGGTTGGCGTGGCAAATCCAGACGTCCTTTCAAGGAATCTTGCTTATAAAAAAGGTCTGTAAAAATTCACCATACCAAAAGAAAAACTGACACAGAAAAATAATTGGAGAGAGAGAAAAGATTAGACCAATATCTATTTTATCGTTTTTTTCTTAAATCCTCGAAGGCATTGTACACACCAGGAATTATTAATTTATTGTTAAACACGACATTATTCCGCAAAACTAATTTGGATTCCACCAAAAATTTTCTACAGCTATGGCATTATCAAAACTACTAAACGATATAATTGACTGGTTTGAACAAAATCAATATTCAATTGGATTTTTTAATAGACTTATCGAAAGCCTTCCAAACCATCAATCACTCAATTCGACTAAAAAAAACTGTATCTGTATGGAATCCGTGGCATAGCACATGGTTGGTTTGCAGGTTATCTTAGTAATCGTCTCCAATGCACCAATTGTGAGTCGGTCGTCTCAAACATAAGTAATGTCACATGTGGCGTACCTCAAGGGTCGTTCCTTGGTCCATTACTTTTTAATCTTTATATCGAAATATCAAATCAGCGGCAATTTAACTTTTGTTCTATATACCGACGACAGGAATATTTTATGTAGGAGATGTAGTCTTGTCTTACTTCACTGTGAAATAATTTTAATCTAATCAACAGCTAACACTTTTATGCCATTGGTTTAATGCTAACAAACTATCAGTCACTTAAAAAAAAGTGTAACTATATGATTTTTGCATAACAATAAGAACATTGATTTAGACAACATTTCCATATAATGTTGACAACGTACTACTACCTAGAGTTTAAGACACCAAATTTATAGGTGTTCACATGGGTATTTCTATGTCTTGGAAAAAACACATTCTTGATACAGAAAACAAAGCCTCTAAAAACATCGGCATCATTTCTAGACTGCGACATATTTTACCAAACCACATCCTCCGTATGCTTTACAGTTCTGTTATCCTACCGTATCTTTCATATTGCATTTGGGCATGGGGGGAACTCTCAAACCCCCAAATTAATCACTCTACAGAAGAAAATAATTGGTATAAATACAGGTACTGCTCCCCGTTGTCACGTCTACAATTTGTTCAAACAGTTTAACCAATTTGTTCAAACAGTTTAACCCGTTGACTACTAAATTGTCTCATTCCCATAAGCTTAACATTGGGACCACCCAGTTCCAGTACGCAATGGGTTAGCGATATTAGTAAACACCAACAAAGCATATTTATGTACAAATAACTTATTTCCTGACGAATTTTGTTACCTCTTTCATTTGAATACAACTATTCAAAAATACAAAACCAGATATGCAAATCACATCCACCTACCCAAGCACAGAACTTTATTATTCCAAAATCACATCCGGTACTCGGGACCTAAGCTGTGGAACGTTATCCATATACAATATAATACTCCGCGTCTCTTGCCAGCTTCTCAAGAAGTATATAAATATAAATTTAAAAAAAAATATATATATATAAAAATATTTTACTTCATCTTACAAATAACTTAACACTCTTCCACACCCTCCGTTGTTGTTGTTTTTTTCTCCGTTTCTGCTCTCTGTTTCTTCGTGAAGTTCTCTTATCTTTCTTACTCCTTTTCTTTTGCACCTGCTATTCTACCTCTTTCTTTTCCCCTCTTTTTTTCTCTCCAATCAAGCTCAGGGGTTTAGAAATGTTTTTTTTTCTTCATTTTTTGCTGTTTTTTTCTTTTCTTAAATATATCTATTATGAACTCTAACGCCGAAGGCCACCCTCGCTCCAAGCTATTGCTTTTAGAGGTGTGTGCTTATGCATGTACTACGATGAATGTATATCAGTTTGTTCATTTATTACTTTGTATATGCATAATGGAAAGTTGGAAATAAATGTCTTTAATCTGAACTGAACTGAAATCTGGACCTTTTTTTCTGTTTTTTTTAGCGTACCTAGATACGCCATTAGTTGGGTTATGGCCTTCATTGTATATTTTTGTATTTTTTGTTGGTAAAATCTCAATACTTATGTTGCCCTGCTGGTTCCTGTGAAACGGAATAATTATCCATTATCCAAATGGATGATGAACTACCATAGGAGTTGGTCTTTCATCCACCGTAAGGTCTTGGTCTACACTGCCTCCTGACATCATGTCGGCCCCATGAGTAGAAGACTTTCGGCACAAGCTGATGGTGAGCCAGGCAGCATAGAGAGACACTGCTACTGGAAATTCCCCCTCCATCCACCCACCCCTGTTACATACAGTGCAATATTGCGTCCAAATAACTGAAAAGCAGTCAGGGCGTCGAACTATAACTTTCCGCCTAAAAATATTGTTTGCTACGAGCCGGTTATCTTTCTCTCAAATTTGCTAAAACGTCAGAAATAACTCTCCTCTCCCTGCGCCCACTGTTACCTACAGTGAGATGTTGAGTCCACATAATTTAAAAGCAGCCAGGGCGTCAAACTACCTTTCCGCCTAAAAAAAAGTGTTACGAGCCGCTATCTTTCTCCCAAATTTGCTGTAAAACGTAAGAGCTTTCGCGCTTCGCGCGTAAGGGGGAAAAATCCCTCTCCCTGCACCCACCCCTGTTACATACAATGCCGAATTGCGTCCAAATAACTTAAAAGCAGCCAGGGTGTCGCACTATAACTTTCCGCCTAAAAAAGTGCTACGAGGCGTTATCTCTCAAAACGTAGAGCTCCCCCGGGAAGGGGGAAACTTCCCCCTCCTTGCATCCACCCATGGGTGTCGATCCTGGGGGGGGGGGGGAGGATTGGGGTATATATATCCCCCCCAAAAAAAAGAAAAAAAAAAAAAAAAAATAAAAAAAAAAATATATATATTTTTAGATAAAATGAATAATTATTATGATACATTAACTTTGAGGTGAAATTTGAGGTGGGGGGATTCGTTCGCTCGCACTGTCATTCTCAATTGAGGAGTTCCGTCTTATGGCGTAGATCGGTGCATTCCTTCTATTCATTAAAAAAAAACATTTTGGGATGCTCTAAAATGGAAGTTTTATAGACGGATTTTCGAAAAAGTCCCTGGTGTGGGAGGGGGATACCCCCTCCCACACCCTCCCGCTAGGTCCCTTCGCTCAGTGGCGTATCTAGGGGAGGGGGGCAGAAAGAAAAATCATAATCTTTATACGGATTACGCATCCCAAAATCCGCTATAGGTTAATGCACTAGAAATCTATTTTTTGACGGTTTGAAATGCGAAAATTTTCGAAAGCTCGGTCGCTTTGCTCTCTCGCATAATTGTTATCTTTCATGAACTCTTAATTTCGCGCCCCCAGTAGGCCTATATAGTTCTTAAATAGCTTAAAGGGTTCAAAAAATAAAGGTGTAACTGCTTTGCTCGCTTATATCATGTATGTTTCATATGACCCCTGCTAAATATTGCGCCCCGATGTAGGATAAAGTGTATAAAATAGCATTTGCAAAGGTTCAACTTTTGAAAGAAATCTCAACTTCAGGTATAGCCTTGCTGAATTTCTCGACTCTTTCTCAAGCCTTTCAGGATTTTCGTTAGTTTTGCTCCCGATTGTAGAAGTGAGTGAATAGAAACCCGCTTATCAATGTATAAAACTCGAGCTTCTCTACCGCTCAATTGCGGTGGTCATTTGCAAAATTTCCTGGGTAAAATGCACAAGAAATTGCGTTTTTTAGGGTTAAAAATTGAAAAATTTGCCGCTCGGTCGCTTTGCTACTTCGCTGACGAAGATAAGTTTGGGCACTCGGTGGGGGGGGGGGGGGGGGGGGGGGACTTCATTATTTGCCCCGGGTGCCATAATCCCAAGTATCATGAACACCCATGTGCCCCCCCCCCCTATTGAAAAATCCTGGCTACGCCTGTGCAGCACACATAATTTTCGCCTGTAATAATCTTCAAGACTGAAGGACACAGGGCTACCAGAAGAACAAGAACATGAAGATGAAGAAATGGACCAACAGATATTTTTAATAAGATAACATTACATTTTGGCGGAGCGAAGCAAGCAATTTAGTTTTGTAACAATAATAAAGTATCATAACTGACAGAAGGAATTTATTTCACTACTTTTGTAGATAAATAACACATTTTATAGGCATGTCCATTGCATTTTGTCGTTTTATTTCTAACTACAACTCGAATCTACCGACAAAACTCCTCAAAAAGCGTTCTGCGAACATTAACCCCTACACCCCAGCCCCCCCCCCCCCCCCGGCAACGATCATGATCACAATTTGTCTATGTTGTGGGTCTTTATAAATTTGGCGTTATAAAGTTTCCAGCGCAATTTAATGGCCATATAGACATGAGTAACTCGGTCGGTGTTTGGTGATCCTCCATGTAATTATGTCGTAAGAACTACAGAGGCTTTCTGCTAAACGATGCGGTATTCATTCTGGTTTGCGACTGACACAGAAAAATAGTGAACCAGTTATTGATCAGACGAAACCAAACCCAAAGTCTAGATCAGGGATCAAGTATATGACTTCTTCATCCCGATATTTGAAGCCACACTTAAACGTCATGACCGCATTTGGGGATATTTCCAGAGGTGTTCAGTTCAGCAAACCTATCTCGATGATCTGTACGGGCCTCGGTTACAAGCTATTTGGCATGAGAGTTCTAAATAAGCAAGACATAGGATGACTGGTACAGGTGGGGTTTAAACCCTACTGAAACGAAGAGAAAAAAAAAAGAATTGCCAGACAAATCTCAAATGTTCCAACCTATCTTTATATTAGCTAGGTTATATTCATTATGGTTATTTATACAATAACTGATCGGAAAACTGCATATCCAACGATAAATTGAAAATAATTAAAGATTGTGGGAACGGAAATTTAGTTGCCCAAAGTAATGTTAATTTTGGTATACCACGTGTCGAAAGCTTGCCCGTTAATATAAGATGATCACACTAGCAAATATCCCTGCAATCATAATGTTTAAATTTAGTTTTACATTATCATTCACATTTAGTTTCAACTCGGTTTCAACTTGTATAGTGGTTGAATCAGTAGATAAAACAACCCACACCGAGAGTTGCATAATTAGACTGAAAGTTCATATCGTCTGTTGAGAGCCAGAAGGGCGTTAACTCATATGTTTTAACACAGAATTAATGCCCTTTTGGCTCTCAACACACAATATTATGATTGTATTTACGGAAACTGAAAAGTGTCATGATTAAATTTAATACAAGTAGAATGAAAATAAGATGACAACGAATGCTTTATCTTTTCCCCCAAACTGCTAGGAAGGCGGATGCATTTTCTATCCGTGAAACTATCTTCAACATGAATCTATCTAATGACAATCTTCATTACTTAATATCATGATTTAGAAAGATGTTCTTCCTAGATCATTAATCATACAAATTGAAAAACAGAATATCTCTGACTGCGGTATACCACGGTTTTCCTGCTCCGAGATGTGGTTTTCCCACTCTTAAGGGGCATTCATCATAGGGGACAAGGTATAAAAATCCGGAATTTTGTCAGAGGCGATCAAAGAATTATAGAACAAAGATTACAGTTTGACGACTGTTTAAAAGAAGACACCACTGGCAAATTTTGAAAAAATATGTTGTTCTGCATGTCCCTAGGAACTAATCAGTATCGAAATTGTAATTTTTGAACAGCCTACAAGTGCGTATATTTTGATATAAAAAGTATGTTTTTGCCACTGTCGATACGCAAATTGGCTCGTGTCGGCCAAAGCTGTCACGTCATTGCAGCACTTTGAGTTTCCACAACAATGCGTGTGCGTTACGCGTTCGTAAAAGCAGACGATAGCGCATATAGCATGCATACATATTCGTGGAGTTGCAAAAATGCCGTTGTGCCAAGCAATTTACTGTTCGAATCGTCGTGAAATTGTCCGGTAAAAGCCTTTTTTGCCATCCCTTATCCGAAGAAGGATAGAGAAAGGTGTGCTGTATGGATAAGGAACATTGGAACAACCAAATTCAACGTCAAAACGTACATGTATTTATTCCCGTTTTCGAGTGGTCTGTGAAGACCATTTTGACGTTTTGGCGTTCGAGACCAACCTACAAGCCGTGTGCCTGGGATACAAACCCAGGAAGCTGCTAAAGCCCGACGCTGTACCATATTCTCCCACAAAATCTTTACAAGCAAGCAATCTTTCTTCGCCCAGAAAATCCCTCATTCATCTCCTTAGCTTAGATTACAAGCTTATTGAACAATGTGATCAGATTTTACTTGAAGATTAACCAGGAATTTATGTTAATGTCGTACTTGCTATCTATATCGCGAACGTAAGAACTTAAACAATGCAGCTTGCTGCATTAGCTTTCCGCGCGTGCCTTAAAGTACACGCGTTAATGGGAAGCACGTACGAACGATCACAAACAGTAGTGCCAATTTTAATTTTATTAATTCGATAAATTGTGAAAAAATTTTGCTAAAGCACTTTATTTTTTCAGCAGATAATATTCAAAAATACAAAAAAATGAAAAATGAATAACATTTTCTTTTTGTCATACATAATTGTCTCACAAATAGCATTTTTATAGGCGCTGTGAAAGCGATCTGTGTATTGCTCCAAATCGGCATTACCGTGATTTGCCGTGGTAAAACCAGTAGTGCTGCAGTGACGTAACGGATTTTTGCGGCTCGTACCAGTAGATATTGTAATATTTATTTTTTAAAAATCGAGATCTATGATTTTATCGACCTGAGCGATGAGTTTTTTGGTCAATCTGACTAGTTTTATAACATTAAAAATTGTAAAAGTGCTAAAATTTGTCAGTGGTGTCTTCTTTTAAGTTTGATGCCCAAAACATTTCATTGTGATTTTGTGTCATATCATGGTTAACGAATAATCAATGAATTATCGTTAAATGAATTGTTGTTTAATCCTAAGAATTGTGAATCTATTATATTTGGATCCAGATATAAATCATCATCATTTGTAAATGCACAGGTTCAAATTAATGGGGAGCAAATTAAAAGAGTTGATGAATATAAATATCTATAGAGTGATTCTCAGTTCGTCACTTAGTTGGAACGCGCAAGTTAAATTTGTAAAGACAAAATCTATAGAAAAAAAGATTTACACTGAATACTACTGTACCTCGTTTTGCATACTGCAGTGTTGTACGGTTTAATGCAGGTAAAACTTTAGTTAAAGAATTGAGTGTCCTAAAAAACTGAGCACTTTGGATGATTTTGAGAGTTGATGCTAGGTATAGTACGATTCTATGAATCACGCTGGAAAAAAAATGACAGTCTCTTTCATTCTTGAAGTATTGCATTAATCCCTTCCTTTTTTAACTGTGATCTAAGAAAAGTAAATATTATCTTCGTATTAATTGAAATGTTGATTGTGTAACAACTGCATTGACTATACAAGCTATTCAAAATCTGCGTGTGGTCGTATATAGACCCATTCTGCATTCACGTTTGTTACACTCCGAGGAGTCATAGCAGACAATGATACACTTGCTACTGATTTGATACAGAAGATTATCAAAGACATTCTACAGAATGAAAGTTTTACTAATCTTGGTGAGGAATCAATCCACAAAAGGATGAGTGAAGTGGAGCATACAATAGAAAAACAGAGAGCAGAAATCTTTGACCTACAAAATTTCAATGACAGTAAGTCTAAAGAAATTTTAAAGCTGAAAAACAAGGTTGAAACCCAACAAAATCACATAGAACGACTTGTCAACGTGGTGAATAATCAGGAGCAGTACTCCAGGAGAAACTATTTCAGATTATCTGGATGTTCCGAAAAAAGGGGGAAATACAGACAAAAATCAAGTTAATATCAGGAGTCTTGAAGGTCGATCTAAAACTTGATGACATAGAAAGGAGCCAACATGGCCATAGACCAGGGAAGCGAAGGAAGAGACGGAAGGAAAGGCTACACCGAGAGGTATCATCATTAAATGAAAGTCATACAGGAAAAGACAAGAGATGCTATATACCAGCCACTTCGGAGATGCAATCTGAGCATGAGCAGATAAAGGTCATCTGTACCAAATTCTAAAACCCACTGACACTAATATTCAATATGTGCTCATGAATGTCATGTAATCATTATTCAATTATGCACTAATGGTGCATTCCATGATATCCAGGTGGAAGTATTCTTTTTAAAGGGGGAAACAAAAGCTATTCATGAAACACCTCTATCACTCCCAGAGTTATTTTTCTGAAGTGCACATAAAGGGACCCTCCATGTCTAAAATATCTGTGGATATTTGGGGTCATTTGTACCATGCGCTAACCCCGAACTGGCTTATTGGCGTAAACTTAAAGGCACAAAAAATCTCCTGTTGAAGACCTGACGCAAAGAAACCAATTAAGAACTTCTCAATCGCACAAAAAACCAGTCCTTTGGTTCTTGATGCTTGGAATGCAGATGGTCGCATCATGGCACTGCTCGCCGAGGTTGCTGACTATGTGATTCATAGTTTTGAACAACTTCACTCTCTCAAACAAAAGAAACAATCAGAACTAGAATTTAATTCGTCATGAGGACGAATTAGGTGGTCTGTCTTTCAATTTGCATGATCATGATTGTAATCAGGATGATCATAATAATGGGGAAATACTTAACTGAAGATAGGAAGTCAAGAATGGAGATGCTTCTTGAGGACAGGAATGTAGAAAATGTGTGAAACGGTCATTGGAAGATGTGATATTATTTGTGCAAGATAACAATCATGATAATGGTGATGATTATCATGATGAAGGTGATATAATGATGATGGTGATGACAATAATAATAGCAATGATGATCATGGTGGTGATGATATTATATCATCATCATCATCATCATGAATATCATCATGACAGTGATGATGATAATGAAGTTGAAGATAATCATGATGATGATCATTATATCATCATGACAGTGATGATGATAATGATGTTGATAATCATCATCATCATCATCATGAATATTATCATGACAGTGATGATGATAATGATGTTGATGATAATCATGATGATGATCATTATATCATGACAGTAATGATGATAATGATGTTGATGATAATCATCATTATCATCATCATCATCATCATGAATATCATGACAGTGATGATGATATTGATGTTGGTGATTATCATGATAATGATATAATGATGATGATGGTGATGATGATGATGATGATAATGGTGATGACCATGACTGAAATTTTGATCTTAGCCCTTCCAAATATGAAAGAGAAATGACATTTAGTGAAGAAGATATGACCATAAGTTGATTTGTACAAAATGGCGCCTAGATGACGTCACAATAATCTGATGACCTTGAAAAAGATGCGGGAGCTTAACCTTATTAGGACTGATGACTAACGAAAATTTGAAGATAATTGAGTAAGCCAATTTTGATAAATTGTGATATCAAATACGACTAATGATATTGCAGGATAGCTTTAATACACGTCAGGGAATCAGATTTTCCATAGGGTTATACATAAACCACTGCACACTACTTTCCAATAAACATAACACGCAAAATAAGGCAGTTTATTACTTGGTTTGTGATTGCTTATGTTATAATAGTCGAACAAGATGGTAAAATGAAAGGCAAAAAGAAGCAAAAAAAAAAAAAAAATTTAATGGACCCACCGGGGATCGAACCTGGGTCACCGGAATGAGAGGCAAGTGCTTTGACCAATATACCAAAACATTTCCCATAGAGATAACACGTAAACGAAAAACGGGATTCTCAAATCCCATTTTGTAGTGAAAAATTGGGCATGATCCCGACATCTGATCAAAAATTGGAGACAACACTTGTAAAAGCTTATAGTCTCAGCTATAACATACTAAAATCTGGAAGAAAATAGACCAAAAACAACTGAGATACAGCTCAGAGAACAATGTCGTGTAGATTCATGATTCGAAAAAAAAACATCTTCCATAGACATAACACACAAATAGGGAAAATTCTGACATGGCATATTTAATTGAAAATTTCACTGTGATGACGTCATCAAAATGAAAATGGTGATGACTGATCTTGTAGAGAATTGTCTCAGCTATGACATAGCAAAATCTGGGCGAAAAACGACCAATAATTACGAATCTAGAGCCACATTTGTATAAATGTGATGACGTCAAAACATGAAAAATGGAAATTTTGAATGCTGGCGCCATTTTCATGACGTCATAATGTTTATAAGGGTCAAATGATACATGAAATGACATCCATGATTCATACCCTACCTGATGATGACCAAAAATTGGGGGGTCGACGGACTATCTAACGAGCTACAGTGAATTTTGTATAGGCATGTTTTTGCCCATATATGGCCTATAGTGAGGGATCACGCCTGCGCGTGCTGCAAATTTTGACGGACGATAATTTCCTTATTAATTGTCGTAGAAAGATAGAAAAGGTATCAAATTGCTCAGAATTTTGTGTTCTATGAGAGTACATAAGAAAAAATGGCGATTTTAGGCTCCGTCATGGTGGAATACGGGAAAACACGCACACACCCGTGTACGCGCGCAAATTTTTGAAATGCTCAAAATGACCTGAAACGTGTGCAGACTTGATCCTACGTGATTTTGAGCATTTTTTAATTTTGACGCGCGCGTACGCGCACGTCCTGACCTTTAGATGACCTTTGAGGACATGACTTGATTACCCGTCATGTGAAGTTCATTTGATGTGAATATAGTTGATTTTTGATGATCGATTATGAAGATATAATCGATCTTGTAAATTTACAAAATGGCGTCTTGATGACGTCACGATGACCTGATGACCTCCAAAAGCTTAATGGACCATGTCCATGATTGACCTCATACATGACATGAAATTCGAGGATATTGACCAGGCCGATTTTGAGATTTGGTGGCCACAAGAATTTGTTATAAAAAGAAGAAATATTAAAAACTAGAATTTAATTCGTCATGAGGACGAATTAGGTGGTCTGTCTTTCAATTTGTACGATCATGATTGTAATCAGGATGATCATAATAACGGGGAAATGCTAAACTGAAGATAGGAAGTCAAAATGCCATGAATGGAGATGCTTCTTGAGGACAGGAATGTAGAAAAATGTGTGAAACGGTCATTGTAAGATGTGATAATATTTGTGCAAAGATAACAATCATGATAATGTTGACAATGATAAGATGCTCATATAACAATGACGATAATGATGATCATGACAACATTTAGAACTGCAATCGTTCGTATCAGAACGATGTGCATGCAGTGTCGTCCGTCTATTTTGTTGAGAAGTTGACAGGTGAGTATAAAGATACGCATGGTAAACCATGATATAACATAAGATGGGAGAAAATAATGCATACTGTGAAATTAGGAGATGATAGAATCATGAAAATAATTACGAAATAAAAAACAAAAGACAAAGAATGATCATGATAATGGTGATGAGGAGGATGAGGAGGATGATGATGGTGATAATTGTGATGACCATGACTGGAATGACATTGACCTTAACCATGCCAAATATGAAACAGAAATGACATTTCGTTATGAAGATACGACCATAGGTTGATTTGTAGAAAATGGCGCCTAGATAACGTCACAGTAATCTGATGACCTTGAAAAAGATGCCGGAACTTGACCTTATTGGGACTGATGACTAACGATAATTGACTAAGTCAATTTTGAGAAATTGTGATATCAAATAGGACTAATGATATTGCAGGATAGCTTTAATACACGTCAGGGAATCAGATTTTCCATAGGGTTATACATAAACCACTGCACACTACTTTCCAATCGACATAACACGCAAAATAAGGCAGTTTATTATGTGGTTTGTGATTGCTTATGTTATAATAGTCGAACAAGATGGTAAAATGAAAGGCAAAAAGAAGCAAAATTTTTTTTAATGGACCCACCGGGGATCGAACCTGGGTCACCGGAGTGAGAGGCAAGTGCTTTGACCAATATACCAAAACATTTCCCATAGAGATAACACGTAAACGAAAAACGGGATTCTCAAATCACATTTTGTAGTGAAAAATTGGGCATGATCCCGACATCTGATCAAAAATTGGAGACCACATTTATAAAAGCTTATAGTCTCAGCTATAACATACTAAAATCTGGAAGAAAATGGACCAAAAACAACTGAGATACAGCTCAGAGAACAATGTCATGTAGATTCATGATTCGAAAAAAAATCATCTTCCATAGACATAACACGCAAATAGGGAAAATTCTGACATGGCATCTTTAATTAAAAATTTCACTGTGATGACATCATCAAGATGAAAAATGGCGGAAACTGATTTTGTAGGAAATTGCCTCAGCTACAAAATATTAAAATCTGGCCGAAAAACGACTAATAATTACGAATCTAGAGCCAAATTTGCTTAAATATGATGACGTGAAAACATGAAAAATGGAAATTTTGAATTCTGGCGCCATTTTGATGACGTCATAATGTTTATAAGGGTCAAATGATACATGAAATGAAATCTATGATTCATACCCTACCTGATGATGACAAAAAATTGGGGGGTTTGTGGACTATTTAAAGAGCTAGAGTTAATTTTGTAGAGGCATGTTTTTGCACGTTTTTACGTTATTTTCGCCATAGATGCGCGCACGGATTTTGAAATTTGACGCGCCCGTACGACCTTATTATTGATTGAAATTGATTCCAAGTTGATGGAAATGATGAAGAAAAGTGTCAGAATTGCAAATCAATCGAAAAAACAGCGTTTTAACGTTATTTACGACTTGCGCGCGCGTAAAACGCACGCGCGGACGCTTACGCACGAACATTTTTGAAATGCTCAAAATGACCTGAAACGTGTGCAGACTTGATCCTACTTGATTTTGAGCATTTTTAAATTTTGACGCGCGCGTACGCGCACGTCCTGACCTCTAGATGACCTGTAAGGACATGACTTGATGACCCGTCATGTGAAGTTTATGTGATGTGAATATGGTTGATTTTTGATGATCGATTATGAAGATATAATCGATCTTGTAAATTTACAAAATGGCGTCTTGATGACGTCACGATGACCTGATGACCTCCAAAAGCTTAATGGATCATGTCCATGATTGACCTCATACATGACATGAAACTCGATGATAGTGACCTGGCCGATTTTGAGATATGGTGGCCACAAGAATTTGTTATAAAAAGAAGAAATAAACTAGAATTTAATTCGTCATGAGGACGAATTAGGTGGTCTGTCTTTCAATTTGTATGATCATGATTGTAATCAGGATGATCATAATGCTAGACTGAAGATACATGTAGGAAGTCAAGAATGCCACGCATGGAGATGCTTCTTGAGGACAGGAATGTAGAAAAATGTGTGAAACGGTCATTGGAAAATGTGATGATGTTGATGATAATCATCATCATGAATATCATGACAGTGATGATAATGATGTTGATGATAATAATCATGATGATGATCATTATATCCTGACAGTGATGATAATGAGGAGGATGATGATGGTGATAATTGTGATGACCATGACTGGAATGACATTGACCTTAACTATGCCAAATATGAAACAGAAATGACATTTCGTTACGAAGGTACGACCATAAGTTGATTTGTAGAAAATGGCGCGTAGAAGACGTCACAATAATCTGAGGACCTTGAAAAAGATGCGGGAACTTAACCTTATTAGGACTGATGACTAACGAAAATTTTAAGATAATTGACTGAGCCAATTTTGATAAATTTTCCATAGGGTTATACATAAACCACTGCACAGTAATTTCCAATAGACATAACACGCAAAATAAGGCAGTTTATTACTTGGTTTGTGATTGCTTATGTTATAATAGTCGAACAAGATGGTAAAATGAAAGGCAAAAAGAAGCAAAAAAAAAAAAAATTTTAATGGACCCACCGGGGATCGAACCTGGGTCACCGGAGTGAGAGGCAAGTGCTTTGACCAATATACCAAAACATTTCCCATAGAGATAACACGTGAACGAAAAACGGGATTCTCAAATCACATTTTGTAGTGAAAAATTGGGCATGATCCCGACATCTGATCAAAAATTGGAGACAACACTTGTAAAAGCTTATAGTCTCAGCTATAACATACTAAAATCTGGAAGAAAATAGACCAAAAACAACTGAGATACAGCTCAGAGAACAATGTCATGTAGATTCACGATTCGAAAAAAAATCATCTTCCATAGACATAACACGCAAATAGGGAAAATTCTGACATGGCATCTTTAATTGAAATTTTCACTGTGATGACGTCATCAAAATGAAAATTTTGTAGGAAATTGCCTCAGCTACAACATATTAAAATCTGGGCGAGAAACGACTAATAATTACGAATCTAGAGCAAAATTTGCATAAATGTGATGACGTCAAAACATGAAAAATGGAAATTTTGAATTCTGGCGCCATTTTGATGACGTCATAACGTTTATAAGGGTCAAATGATACATGAAATAAAATCTATGATTCATACCCTACCTGATGATGAAAAAAAATTTGGGGGTTTATGGACTATTTAAAGAGCTAGAGTTAATTTTGTAGAGGCATGTTTTTGCACGTTTTTACGTTATTTTCGCCATAGATGCGCGCACGGATTTTGAACTTTGACGCGCCCGTACAACCTTATTATTGATTGAAATTGATTCCAAGTTGATGGAAATGATGAAGAAAAGTGTCAGGATTGCAAATCAATCGAAAAAAACAGCGTTTTAACGTTATTTACGACTTGCGGGCGCGTAAAACGCGCGCGCGGACGCTTACGCACGAACATTTTTGAAATGCTCAAAATGACCTGAAACGTGTGCAGACTTGATCCTACTTGATTTTGAGCATTTTTAAATTTTGACGCGCGCGTACGCGCACGTCCTGACCTCTAGATGACCTATGAGGACATGACTTGATGACCCGTCATGTGAAGTTTATGTGATGTGAATATGGTTGATTTTTGATGATCGATTATGAAGATATAATCGATCTTGAAAATTTACAAAATGGCGTCTTGATGACGTCACGATGACATGATGACCTCCAAAAGCTTAATGGATCATGTCCATGATTGACCTCATACATGACATGAAACTCGATGATAGTGACCTGGCCGATTTTGAGATATGGTGGCCACAAGAATTTGTTATAAAAAGAAGAAAGAAATAAAAAGAAGAAAAATCTTGACAAAATTAAAAGGTGATCTGTCGATACCGACAGACCACCTAATAAAAAGAAGAAAAATCTTGACAAAATTAAAAGGAGGTCTGTCATAAATGACAGACCACCTAACTAGAATTTAATTCGTCATGAGGACGAATTAGGTGGTCTGTCTTTCAATTTGTATGATCATGATTGTAATCAGGGTGATCATAATGTTAGACTGAAGATACATGTAGGAAGTCAAGAATGCCACGCATGGAGATGCTTCTTGAGGACAGGAATGTAGAAAAATGTGTGAAACGGTCATTGGAAGATGTGATGATGTTGATGATAATCATCATCATGAATATCATGACAGTGATGATAATGATGTTGATGATAATCATGATGATGATCATTATATCCTGACAGTGATGATGATAATGAGGAGGATGATGATGGTGATAATTGTGGAATGACATTGACCTTAACTATGCCAAATATGAAACAGAAATGACATTTCGTTACGAAGGTACGACCATAAGTTGATTTGTAGAAAATGGCGCGTAGATGACGTCACAATAATCTGAGGACCTTGAAAAAGATGCAGGAACTTAACCTTATTAGGACTGATGACTAACGAAAATTTTAAGATAATTGACTGAGCCAATTTTGATAAATTGTGATATCAAATAGGACTAATGATATTGCAGGATAGCTTTAATACACGTCAGGGAATCAGATTTTCCATAGGGTTATACATAAACCACTGCACAGTACTTTCCAATAGACATAACACGCAAAATAAGGCATTTTTTTACTTGGTTTGTGATTGCTTATGTTATAATGGTCGAACAAGATGGTAAAATGAAAGGCAAAAAGAAGCAAAAAAAAAAAAAATTTTTAATGGACCCACCGGGGATCGAACCTGGGTCACCGGAGTGAGAGGCAAGTGTTTTGACCAATATACCAAAACATTTCCCATAGAGATAACACGTGAACGAAAAACGGGATTCTCAAATCACATTTTGTAGTGAAAAATTGGGCATGATCCCGACATCTGATCAAAAATTGGAGATAACACTTGTAAAAGCTTATAGTCTCAGCTATAACATACTAAAATCTGGAAGAAAATAGACCAAAAACAACTGAGATACAGCTCAGAGAACAATGTCATGTAGATTCATGATTCGAAAAAAAATCATCTTCCATAGACATAACACGCAAATAGGGAAAATTCTGACATGGCATCTTTAATTGAAATTTTCACTGTGATGACGTCATCAAAATGAAAAGTGGTGGTGACTGATTTTGTAGGAAATTGCCTCAGCTACAACATATTAAAATCTGGGCGAAAAACGACTAATAATTACGAATCTAGAGCCAAATTTGCATAAATGTGATGACGTCAAAACATGAAAAATGGAAATTTTGAATTCTGGCGCCATTTTGATGACGTCATAACGTTTATAAGGGTCAAATGATACATGAAATAAAATCTATCATTCATACCCTACCTGATGATGAAAAAAAATTGGGGGGTTTATGGACTATTTAAAGAGCTAGAGTTAATTTTGTAGAGGCATGTTTTTGCACGTTTTTACGTTATTTTCGCCATAGATGCGCGCACGGATTTTGAACTTTGACGCGCCCGGACGACCTTATTATTGATTGAAATTGATTCCAAGTTGATGGAAATGATGAAGAAAAGTGTCAGGATTGCAAATCAATCGAAAAACAGCGTTTTAACGTTATTTACGACTTGCGCGCGGGTAAAACGCGCGCGCGGACGCTTACGCACGAACATTTTTGAAATGCTGAAAATGACCTCAAACGTGTGCAGACTTGATCCTACTTGATTTTGAGCATTTTTAAATTTTGACGCGCGCGTACGCGCACGTCCTGACCTCTAGATGACCTGTGAGGACATGACTTAATGACCCGTCATGTGAAGTTTATGTGATGTGAATATAGTTGATTTTTGATGATCGATTATGAGGATATAATCGATCTTGAAAATTTACAAAATGGCGTCTTGATGACGTCACAATGACCTGATGACCTCCAAAAGCTTAATGGATCATGTCCATGATTGACCTCATACATGACATGAAACTCGATGATAGTGACCTGGCCGATTTTGAGATATGGTGGCCACAAGAATTTGTTATAAAAAGAAGAAAGAAATAAAAAGAAGAAAAATCTTGACAAAATTAAAAGGAGGTCTGTCATAAATGACAGACCACCTAATAAAGAAGAAAAATCTTGACAAAACTAATAGGTGATCTGTCGATACCGACAGACCACCTAATAAAATATGAATGAATAGAGGAACTCATATATACATGTATAAATGTTCCTGGATGGACACACATGCATACACTTGATTTTTTTTTAATTCTCCTCATTTTCTAAGTGAACACCGACGGTATAAACCATGAACTCATTACATTCTTAATTTCGTTGTTTTTGTTTGTTTTCATTATACAAAAAAATGTTTTGATTTGTACAAAATCATTTATACACTTTCATGCTTTAACCTTTCAAAGATGTCAGAGAGAGAGAGAGAGAAAAAAGATTGTTATATGAACATCAATTTTTAGCAATCAATATAAGTATATCTGGATATACAACTATACGAATTATATATGGATGTATTATGGAATGAGAGTATATAATTTTTGCAAAAATATTCAATGAACCCTTTAAAAGACATAGTCTTTAGACCCTGATTTAAATGTTCATAACTTGTCTGAAAGTGTCAATCTTACACGCCTAATGAATTTAATTTGAAATTTCATAATTGTAAATACTTAATAAACACTTTGAAAGTTTATAAACTTTTCTTTGTACAATCCAAACCTCATTCTCAATTATTGCAATATCTGAAACTTGGATCTGTGATACACCAATGATACCTTTTCTTTTAGAAGGCTACAAATTTATCAATTCTAACCGGATTCTGGGTCGTGGCGGTGGTGTAGCAATTTTCATTTGAAATCATTTAAAATACACTATGAAAAGTGATATAACTTTTACTGAAGATGTAGAAATGACCTTGAGTTTTTATTCATCGATGTTATAACTGATGTGAAAACTACAGTTGGTGTAATATATAGAAAACCAAATACTAAAAGTGATAACTTGTTGGAATTTTATGACAGTATTTTATTTAAACTCAAATGTGAGCACGGTAATATATTTATTACTGGAAATTTTAATTTTAACATTTTAAACAACTATATAATTCTGATACTACAAACTTTTTGAATGCCAATTCTTCATACGGTCTTTTCCCTCTCATTAAAACACCAACTCGTATAACTTGCAATTCCGCTACATTAATCGACAATATTTTATCAAGTCATGGATACTGATTTTGTAATTGGAAGTTTTTGTATTGATATGTCTGACCATTTACCTATTTTCTTTCTCTCTAGAAAACAAGCTTATGAACGTAGTGTTTCAAATACCTATAGCTTCTCACGTGAGATCACGGATGATAGTATTAATGCACTAATGAATCAATTGTATTTAACAGATTGGTCTCCACTACACTGTTCTACAGATGCTAATGTTGAATATGAGTTGTTTTAAGTTAGAAACTGCATTTGATAAACTCTTACCTTTATCAAACTAAGTATAAATTTAAAAGATCTTGTATATGTAAACCCTGGATAACACCGACTTTATTACGCTACATAAGAAGAAAAATAAGCTTAACAAATTTTTTTTGCATGATAGTTTTCAAAATATGCTTATATTTTTGCAACCGAGGTTATGCTTGAAGCAGCGAGAAATTTGCTTATGACAGCTTTCCATACAATCTCCGTTTCGTTCATGTTGGTTTTGTTTTCAAAGCGAGAGCAGTCATGCGTTTGTAAACAAAGCTGACCGTATTGAAAGCAGTCATAGACAAATTTATCGCTGCTTCAAGCACGTCCACAGTTGCAAAAGTAGCAAACTTTGAAAATTTTCGTGCCTCACTAGCAGAATAATCAAAACGCCTTGCTTAAAATTAATGATCTTGGTGTCATTTTACTCAGCAAAGAAGTTTTTACCCAATAAAAAAAATAACTATGTTTTGTCAATGGTGTCGTTGAAATTGCATCTCTTCTTTCTGGGCCACCCTGAACAATTTTATTAATGGTCATTCAGTAGAGATTTAAGAAGAACAGTTTAAAATCGTCGATGAGTTAAAGTATGGGGCAACTATCACAGAGGATGCACAATTTATTCAGGAAATCAAGATCACATCTGTACCTGCACCTTTGAAGCTAATCTTGAATGATAGGAGAATCACAATGGCATCTAGATTGAGCTTGTTGAGAGCACTCAACATCATTATCTTTACATGGTTGTGAAAAAGGGGACAATGAATGCAGAGATGGAAAAGCGTATCAATGCTTTTAGATAAATCTTGTGAGAATTATTTTTCATATCCACCAAATCTCCCATACATGCACGTCCGCAGAGAACGTCAGAGAGCTCATGGAGAGTTACATGAATACAAGATCACCTTTTCACAATAACATTGTGAGAAGAAGTTAGGTGCAGTGGTTAAGGTATGTCATTAAATGGAACAATAGCTTAGATAGATAAACAGATATATAGGTAAATTGCCATTTGGTCCAATGCCATTTGGTCCAGTTGTCAGCTGGTCTAATATGGGGAAATAGCACATTACTTCTTCTTGATAGAATTCTTTACATCCAAAAACGCGCTATAAGAATAGTCAACCGGAAACCATTTCTAATGATAATTAGAAATGAAAATTTGAAGCCGTCAGGAGAACAAACAGTGACAAATCATAATTCTTTTTCTTTGGACGTCATTGAGTAACTGTGAATCCGATACGTGAATTAGTGTCGGTGAGTATGATTTATACTAAAGCCATTAATGAATAATAATAATAATAATAATAATATAGTACCTAATACATCGTATGTCTCTAAGCGCTTTACAGACAGAATAATGTATGATGGCAGCAACATATCATAGTATTCCATATGTCTTACCGGATTCCGTGAAGAAAATGATAAGAAAATACAGCACGAACGTGTATGGCAAGATTTGCTAGCGATAGATATATGGCAAGCCTAATAGCAATCAGATATCAGATAAACTCAGTTTATCGCTGATAAACTAAGTTTTTCGAACGAAAACATACTTTTTCGAGCAATAAACATAGTTTTTTGAGGGAAACTGCATATCAACTGATAAACTTAGTTTATCACCGATACACAGGATTTTTCTCGAAAGACTCTCTTTTATCAAACGTTAGACAAGGTTTTGCTCGAAAAACAGAGTTTTTCAATTGATAAGCAGCGTTTCTTGATAAAGTTAGTTTATCAGTTTGAAAGACCCTGTTTATCGAGGTGATAAAGAGGGAATTTCGAAGGTGATAAACATTTTTTTTCGAAATACATAAGGAAAGAGAAGGGGAAATATTATGTTTTTTCCTGTAATATGGATGTATTAGGCGGCGTCGTTAGGGGGGGGGGGGGGGGGTGGGTTGTCGCCTCACTGAATATTGCAGTGGGTAAATGCGGCACCTTTGTCGGAAAAAAATAAAGAAGGGGGAAAGGGAGAGGAAAGAGGAAAGAGAGAAAGAAAAGGAGAAAAGCGAAAGGAGAAGGACAAAAGGAAAGGAAAGAAAACAAAAACAGAAAGAAAAGAAGGAAAGGAAAAGGGAAGAAAAGAAAAAGAGGGAAAACCCCTCCATTTTCTTTTGCACTCTCACTTCGCTCGCTCGCTCGCTCCCAAATCACACTGAAAAGTTAATATTTGCGCAAATGACGTCCCCCTTCGGCAATGGGCTGCAGCCCCCCCCCCCCCCGAGAATTTTCAAAGTTCCGATATTCGGCAACCAATGCACCAGTGTACCACTTCATATTTGGTCAGCAAGGTGCCAGAATATCCACATATTCGGGCAGCAATGCTCCCGAATAATAATTATGTAACTTCTGTTATAAATTTTCACTACGAAAAGTTAACAAAATTTGGCAAGCTCGCTAAAATATTGAAATTCGCCCACTCGCCGTAAATTTAGAATAACTCTGCATATCACCTTTGAAAAACTTTGTTTATCGTTTTATTAACAAGGTTTTTCGAAGTGATAAAACTGAGTTTATCAAGACACTCTACATATTAATTGAAAAACTTAGTTCATCACCGAAAGACTCTGCATAACGAATGAATAGCTCTGTTTGAGAAAAACCCTGTTTATCGTTTGATAAACAGGGTTTTTCAAAGCGATAAATATAGTTCATCAAGAAATTCTGCTATCAATTGCAAAACTTAGATTATTGCCCCAAAACAGAGTTTTCGTCGATAAACTTAGTTTATCACCGAAAACCCTGTTATCTGTTTAATGTTATGCAATATCTGTGTCATGCATTTATTTAATTTATATTTGCATGATTTGTATAATTTATATTTAAAATGGCGAATAAACCAAATCTGAATGTGAAAGAAACAAGTTATAACAACATTGAATTTTACAAACGCTCGTCGGAAATGAGCTTGAATTTGCAGTGGTTGTAAAAAAAAGCACTTCTGTTAAATAATAGTTGTTATGAGCTTTTATACAAACCTTTGTCAATCGAAACTGATCGCTTAATATGTACCATCGGATATTTTTAATATTTTAATATTTTTCTGCAATTTACGGGGCATACTCTATATTTCAGCCATGAGGTCACCATTTTTAATGTACGCACATCTAAATTTAATGATCTATCCATGCATCGCCACGGTTTACTCATTTTCACAACTGCGTAGAGAAATTAGCCCTCACATAAACAGCATACTGAGCTGCAGTAATGAGGATTCTTTGTAAAAATCGTACATTTTGCTTTGTTTCAATTTCATTTCTTTGTGCCCTACTATGACAGTTTTTGGCGCCCCTTTCATGTTTACCCCTTTATCATTATTCATTATCAATTAAATATTTATTCTTATCATGTGCTGAGTACCTGAGTTCAACTATTCTCCATGACTGTTCTGTCTGCTAGTATCATATTCGCATTACAAGTAGCAGTAGTAGTAGTACATGTAGTACTAGTAGTTATAGTAGTGGTAGAAGTAGTATTAGCAGTAGCAGTAGTGTAGTGTAGTGTAGTAGTAGTACTGTAGTAGTACACCTACCACTAGTAGGAGAGTAGTAGTAGTACATGTACTAGTAGTATCAGTGGCAGCAGCAGCAGCAGTAGTAGTAGTACATGTAGTAGTAGTAGTAGTAGTAACAAATAAACAAAGAAAACAGTATCATACAAATAGCATTACGTAAGTACAGAAATATTAAGAAAAAAGACAAATTAGAAGAGATGTGTTTTCAGACACATCTTAAATGATGTGAGAGTTTGGCAATTCTTTAATGCAGAAGGTAACGAGTTCCAGGTTTTGGGGGCGATAATCGAAAAAGCCCTATCACCTATCCGTTTACTGGTTCGAGGGACGGTAAGTGTATTACTAGTGGTCGAGCGTGTGTTATACATGGATGTGTGCGCATGGAGTAGTAGTAGCAGTAGTAGTAGTAGTACATGTAGTAGTTGTTGTTGTTTAGTAGTAGTAATAATAGCAGTAGTTGTAGTAGTAGTAGCAGTTGTTTTTGTTGTTGTAGTAGTGATGTAGTAGTAGTAGTTGTTGTTGTTGTTTAGTAGTAGTAGTAGTTGTTGGTTAGTAGTAATTATAACAGTAGTAGTTGTAGTAGTAGTAGTAGTGGTTTTTGTTGTAGTAGTGATGTAGTAGTAGTAGTAGACTTTTGATCGTCTACCTGTATGTATTTTGGCCATCATTCATTAACATGCACGTATTAAGCTTGGCATGACTCTTTTATTTCAAAACCATGGATCTACCACTGATTCCGTTTAGAATATCATGGTTGAAACCTGAGATCCTCTTCTGGGAAGATTTTTTTTTCACACGTTTCTGTGTACAGCAAGCAATAGGGCGCACAGTACCAGAGATAAGGTAAATCATTGTTCTATCAGATACGACAGGTTGATTTATTCATTTCAAGGAATCTAGGGTGCGTATAGAGTACCGAAGTGATGACGTCACAAAAAGCTATTTTTTCATTTTGATATTTTTTTTTACCATATCTCAAAGGAACATGGTGAAAAACATCCAGAGCCCAAATTTTATGGCAATTGGCTCATTGGGCCCCGAGATATGGCCGCATGAATACCTCCTTAGCCCCATTGAAGTCAGTGTTAAATTGGCCTGGTTCTAAACTGTTAAGAACCAGGCCAATTTACACTGACTTCAAGGGGGCTAATTAGATATTCATATATAGCCATACCTTGGGCCACCATGAACTGATTCATGTCAAATTTGATGTGTGAACGTTTTCCATCATGCTCTACCTAAATATGGTCATAAAAATACTGAAATACAAAAATCAAAATTTGATGACGTCACACTTCGGTACTCTATAGCTCCATTTTCAGGCCAGTATCGACGTTTTGATACACGTTCAAGTTCAAAACAAGGTTGTGTCCGGAGCTTTTTACGCAGAAATATATTTTTTAAAAAAGGTTAAAAAAAACTCAGAAATAAGAAAGAGCTAAAAACAGGGTAAGATGATGCAGCGTTTCAAAAGGGTGTCTCATAACCGTGTTTTAATCCGCTGATTCTTCGCAGTTGAGCTATAAACGCACCCTTGTCTCTAAAGTCAATTTTACCTATCGTAGACAGGCAAACTTCTACATCATTCTAGTCGTTCTAAATCTACGGCAATTAATATTTATAGAAAAAAATACACACTTAATTATAGACATAATCATTATAGGCGTACAAGGCTGGGGAGAGGACGGGAGAGGGAGGAGAGATGAGCTCATCCTCTGCCTCCTTCACCAATCCCCGAAGATGATTCGAGCAGCCATCACATCTCCTCATACCGTTGTAGCAATTCATTCTATTTGCAATTTGTTTACAGTTCAAGGGAAAATACATTATAAAAATGGTATGCTAACAATAGATTTAAAATGCATCAACAGTTACTGCTAGCGTGCAAGAAAGATCTGCTATTCCGACAACAAAACAGTCCATCCCCCTCCACATGCACATGACTGGGTAAAACTATTCCCATTAGCCCATGATTCTACATGTAATTATTAATAGATTATCATATTCTATCCTTTAAAGGGAACGATACAAAGAACTTCCTCCGGTTACTGAATAATGCCTTGTAACAAATAACAGGAGCTTTCGAATGTGTCTACTCAAGCTCCATCCATCACGATACTTTCGGATTTAAACAGTACCCTGGGAAGAGAAATTTAACAGACGAAAACAGCGAGAAAGTGTATTTATAACTTTGTGCTTACTCCCTCATAATTATCATCGTACTATAGCTAGAACCCAGGAAAAGGGGTTTCTACCTGAAAACGAATAGACCACATTCCATATATCTCCCTCTCCAGTAAAGCACACGTCTTTGAAGTTTGAAGTTTGAAGTTTATTTGTTCCACATTCCACATTTACATCAAAACAATTTTTCAGAAGTTATTTTACAAGCATAACTGTCAATTTCAAAAGAACTCAGATCAAGTATAATGTACAGTAAATAGGTAAAAAGTTTGAGAAATATATAAACGACTGGCAAAAGAGGAAATATGTAAAATGTGGGGAGCCTAAATAAAAAGCATTGCTTGTAAATGATTAGGCTCCCGTATAAAGTAATTCTGATTTGGATGCAATGAAAAGGGGGGACGGACTAGAAATATCAGATTTATAAAGCGTACACGGAGAGCAAAGCCCAGAATATGGAGTAAAGAAACGAAAAGACGAAAGAGAAGAAGAAGAAAGAAAGAAAAAAGGAAAAGAAGATGAAGAAAAGAAAAAGAGATATGACGAAAAGCAAAAGAAGAAGGAGAAGAAAACAGTGTTACACAAGCAAAGTCTATGTGACCACCTGTACGATCCAACAAGATATGAATATTCATACATACATGTACTTATTTAAGAGGTAACACCTTAGCTTCCGTTTAAAAGAATTGTTGGACGGGCTATCAACTAGTTCGTTATTCAGGCTGTTCCAAAATTTGGGTCCAGTAAAGGTGATTGTTTTGTTTGCGAAAACGGTGCGAGTTCGGGGGAGGTGAAAATGGTTTGTTTGCCTAGTTGAATAGGAATGTACAGCATTATTGCGTTGAAAAATAGGGACGAAAGCATCTGGCAAATTACCTTTCGAGAGTTCGTACATAAATATTCCAAGATTATACAAGTACAAGTCAGATATCTTAAGGATGTTACAATTATAGAAAAGTTCATTTGTATGTGCACGAAATCCAACATTATTTACTATTCTAATAACCCGTTTTTGTACAACTTTAATTTTGTCAATTATGGTTATGGAACAATTTCCCCATGCAAGTATACAATAATTAAGATAAGGCAAGATCTTCTCTCTTATTCAACCCCCTCCCCCATCGGCTCACTCAGTATCTCTTTCTGATGAAATCTATAGGTGTCTGTTCCCCTCCCCCATCGACTCACTCAGTATCTCTAATCTCTAATCTCTTATTTCTAATCTTTCTATCCTATTTAATTTAGTTTGTATAATTTCCTGACCCTTCCCCCTTTTGATTTTTTGGGGCTGTGTGTTTATTTTCTTGCACTGATTTTTTTTTTCTTTAATAATGTCTGACTTTTTTTATTTTCCCCTTTATCACCTCTGTCTTTCTCCTGTAATCTATCTTCTTCTCTTGCGCAGGCACATGAGCAGGAACATGGTATCGTGTATTCTCGTTAGGCGTTACAATTTTATTTCCTCCTCCTCCTATGGCCGATTTATCTGAGTTTCCTTTCAGCTCGCTCAATCATGACGACCTGTTGTCTCTCTCATCACATCTTGCCGCTACCTTTATGCGAGAAAAGTCCCATTATGATTCATATATAAAGAATTATTTTAACGATAAGACTGCCGATCTAAATTTTAACTTTGATCCAAATGACCCATGTGGGCAGCTCATCACTTCACAATATTTTACAGAACAAAATTTTAAATCTTTCATTAAATCTAGCAATTCTGCAGATGACATTTTTCTTCTCCATCTAAACATTAGAAGTGCCAATAAAAATTTCGATAAACTCAAATTATTTCTGGATAACAACATGTTTCCGAAATCTTCAATTGTTGCTTTGACAGAAACGTGGTTTTCGGAAAACCCATGTTCCCTTTTTTTACTACCTGGTTTCAATTTGATTGTTAATAACAGAACTCGTAGTCCGGGTGGCGGTTTTGCGCTTTACATACCGCAACAATATGAATACACTCTTATAGGTAACATGACTATATCCAGCGATATTTTGGAATCCCTTTTTGTTGAAATCAGAAACCCCAAAGGAAAAAACTTGATACTGGGTGTTTTGTACCGACCTCCACAATCGAATACTCAAAATTTTATGGATACCCTCAATGAACTTTTACTAAATCCACTGTTGAAAAATAAAGATTGTTTTTTTATGGGGGATTTCAACTTTAACTTAGCTAATTGTAACAATACTTCGCAAGAGTTTCTGGAAATATTTTTATCTAATTCTTTCTTACCACTTATCACTAAACCAACGAGAGTAACAGATAACTCTGCCACTATTATTGATAATATTTTCAGCAATATAACTTCTCCTACCCCAAAAGCTGGTGTTATCCTTAGTGACCTTTCTGATCACTTTCCAATTTTCGTTAAGTTTTGTACAAACAAACTTGTTAGTAAAGAAACGTTTAATACTCCATATCGTAAAATAAATGACGAAAACATTACCCATCTAATCAATGATTTGGAGAGTACAGATCGGTCGACTGTTTTCGATTCCTCAGATGTTGATGTAGCTTATGACTCCTTTATCGCCAAATTGACCTTTTCTTTAGATACACATATTCCCCTTATCACCAACCGGAAATCAAATAATAAAAAGATTCCAATTCACCCTTGGATTACAAAATCGCTTTTGAGATCTATCAACAGAAAGAACAATCTTTATTATAGATATATCTCCAAACCAAGTGATGTCTCTCGTTCTAAATACACCTCTTATAAAAACACCCTCACCTCTTTGTTGCGTATTGCAAAAAAGGAATACTACACTTCTCAACTTAATATGTACAAAAATGATACCAAGAACACATGGAAAATTATTAATGGTGCATTGAATAAAAAGAAAAAGAGCTCTTCAATCACAAAAATAAAAACAAGCAATACCTCAACCGATGACAATAACATTATCGCAGGAAAGTTTAATTCATATTTTTCACAAGTTGGTAACAATCTGGCGAAGGAAGTGCCGCAAGCTAATAAATCTTTCAGTGATTTCCTTGACAACCCTTACCCTAATTCCATGTTTTTCAATCCTACAAATACGAGTGAAATCATCAATATTGTTAGCAATCTGCAGAATAAGAAAAGTCCTGGCTTTGACGGCATTCCTAATTTCCTTTTAAAGAAAATTATCATAGCTATCGTTGATCCCTTAGTGCACATCTTTAATATTTCTCTTAACACAGGACGGGTCCCTAACAAAATGAAAATTGCAAAAGTTATTCCTCTTTTCAAAAAAGGTGACAGTCAACTTGTTTCTAACTATCGTCCAATATCCCTACTAACCTCGCTATCTAAGGTTCTTGAAAAAATTGTCCATACAAGAACAACACATTTTTTCAAACAACACAACATTTTCTCAAACTTCCAATTTGGGTTTCGGGAAAACCATAGTACCTCTCATGCAATTTTGTCTTTTATTGATAAAGTCACCACTTCTATTGATAAAGGTTGTCACACTGTTGGCATCTTCCTGGATTTCTCCAAGGCCTTCGATACGATAAACCATGATATTCTCCTACATAAACTTTGTCATTATGGAGTTAGAGGGAAGGCCTTGGAGTGGTTCAGGAGTTACCTCACTAATAGGACTCAATTTGTATCGGTTAACAATTGCAATTATTCTACTCTTCCAATTACTTGTGGCGTGTCGCAGGGTAGCCTACTTGGCCCTTTACTTTTCATCACGTACATTAATGATATACAAAAATCTTCTAATTTATTGTCATTCATACTCTTCGCTGATGACTCAAATATTTTCTTTTCTCATGCTGATGTTAATCAACTCATTACAATTGTAAATTCTGAACTGACTTATGTGACCGATTGCATCAAGTCAAACAAACTATCACTTAATCTCCAGAAAACAAATTACATGTTATTTAGTAATAAAATCAATAGTTTACCAGGCAGTATCCATTTTGATAACCATGTTCTTGATAACGTTTCTACAACAAGATTTTTAGGAGTTCTTATTGACAACAAATTATCATGGAAACCTCATATCGATAGCACATGCCAAACAATTTCTAGAAATATCGGAATCATTAATAAACTCAAACATTTTCTTCCTTCTCGAACATTGCTGACACTTTATTTCACATTGATCTTTCCATATATTAATTATGGGATTATAGCTTGGGGATGTGCAATAAAAACACAATTAAACCGGATATTACTTTTGCAGAAAAAGGCTCTAAGAATAATATTTCAAACGCAATTTAGATCACATACCGATATATTATTCTTTGAAAACAATATTCTGAAAGTTAATGACATATAATTATCTTTTCCAACTCGGCCAATTCATGTACAAATTAAGTAAAGACAATCTCCCCGCAATTTTTTCTAATATGTTCCGCAAGAATACTTCTATTCATTACTACCCAACTAGACAACGAAACTACTATCATCTACCATTAACAAGAACTTTATTTGCAAAGAACTCATTTGTTTACTCTGGATCTGCATACTGGAATTCTCTGCCTCATGATTTTAAAGAATCCCCTAGTATTAATGCTTTTAAACGTATGCTTAAAAATGTTAATCTGTCAATACTCACAGCAACAGGTCAAGTCAATACATAATTAACTATAACATATCCATACCTATATTATACGTTCGTATAACATTTTATTTTAACTGAAATCATATAAGCATGCCTAACGACCTGTTCCATACATGTACTCCTGCAGTCTGTCTTTTCTTAATTACCTGCATTTTCCCTTTCTGCCCCCCTGTTATTATATTTGTTATCAGTTATACTTTTATAACTTCTTATATTTTGTATATATATTATGTGTTCATTATACATTTTTTTCATTTTTTCCCCTGGATTAAAACGTATTGAAACTAAGTTCAGGGGCTTGCCTCTTGTACAAGCTTTGCTTATTTCTGGCAAGTCCCTCCGTTTTACACTTATTATAAGCTAAAGTGTTGTTATGTTGCTGATCCTTTTTCAAAAATTATGATATTTTCAGGTATTCTATATGACACATGTTCTAACAACTTTGCTGTATTATATTTATTATGTCATGTTTCTTTATATTTTCTTTATGTGAAACGGAAAAAGAATAAATACAAATACAAATATCTCTTTCTGATGAAATCTATAGGTGTCTGTTTCCCTCCCCCATCGACTCACTCAGTATCTCTTTCTGATAAAATATATAGGTGTCTGTTCCCCTCCCCCATCGGCTCACTCAGTATCACGATCTTTCTGATGAAATCTTGGTGTCTGTTCCCCTCCCCCATCGGCTCACTCAGTATCTCTTTCTGATGAAATCTAGGTGTCTGTTCCCCTCCCCCATCGACTCACTCAGTATCTCTTTCTGATGAAATCTATAGGTGTCTGTTCCCCTCCCCCATCGACTCACTCAGTATCTCTTTCTGATGAAATCTATAGGTGTCTGTTCCCCTCCCCCATCGGCTCACTCAGTATCTCGATCTTTCTGATGAAATCTAGGTGTCTGTTCCCCTCCCCCATCGGCTCACTCAGTATCTCTTTCTGATGAAATCTAGGTGTCCGTTCCCCTCCCCCATCGACTCACTCAGTATTTCTTTCTGATGAAATCTAGGAATCTGTTCCCCTCCCCCATCGACTCACTCAGTATCTCTTTCTGATGAAATCTATAGGTGTCTGTTCCCCTCCCCCATCGGCTCACTCAGTATCTCGATCTTTCTGATGAAATCTAGGTGTCTGTTCCCCTCCCCCATCGGCTCACTCAGTATCTCTTTCTGATGAAATCTAGGTGTCTGTTCCCGTCCCCCATCGACTCACTCAGTTTTTCTTTCTGATGAAATCTAGGTGTCTGTTCCCCTCCCCCATCGACTCACTCAGTATTT
The DNA here is from genome assembly GCA_025617745.1 of Heliocidaris erythrogramma. Classification (NCBI taxonomy): domain Eukaryota; kingdom Metazoa; phylum Echinodermata; class Echinoidea; order Camarodonta; family Echinometridae; genus Heliocidaris; species Heliocidaris erythrogramma. The sequence goes on along the minus strand of CM046866.1, from coordinate 1,201,716 downwards.
CTTTCTGATGAAATCTAGGTGTCTGTTTCCCTCCCAATCGGCTCACTCAGTATCTCTTTCTTATGAAATCTAGGTGTCTGTTCCCCTCCCCCATCGGCTCACTCAGTATCTCTTTCATATGAAATCTAGGTGTCTGTTCCCCTCCCCCATCGGCTCACTCAGTATCTCTTTCTGATGAAATCTATAGGTGTCTGTTCCCCTCCCAATCGGCTCACTCAGTATCTCTTTCTTATGAAATCTAGGTGTCTGTTCCCCTCCCCCATCGGCTCACTCAGTATCTCTTTCTGATGAAATCTATAGGTGTCTGTTCCCCTCCCCCATCGGCTCACTCAGTATCTCTTTCATATGAAATCTAGGTGTCTGTTCCCCTCCCCCATCGGCTTACTCAGTATCTCGATCTTTCTGATGAAATCTAGGTGTCTGTTCCCCTCCCAATCGGCTTACTCAGTATCTTGATCTTTCTGATGAAATCTAGGTGTCTGTTCCCCTCCCCCATCGGCTCACTCAGTCTCTGTTTCTTATGATATCTGGGTGTCTGTTCCCCTCCCCGATCAGCTCACTCAGTCTCTCTTTCTGATGAAATCTATAGGTGTCTGTTATGCCTGGCATTGACATCTCATTAGTTATATCTTCTTAAACAATGACATAGCTATTATACCGTCCTCTTGATCGATAAACCTGTTAATGCATTTCATCAATCGAGTAAGACCAATGCCCCTCCCCCCCCCCCCTTTATGTCAAGGTACCTCTCTGAACCCATTGTTTTCGATTACTACAGCTTTGCGGTGAAAATAAATATGAAAATTAGTTAAATCCTATTTACCCTCAGCTTTAAAACAATGCGATTCATCGGGCATAAAAAATAGAGTTTTTCAGGAATTAAGTGCGTTGATATAATTATACACACATTAAAAAAAAAAAACATAATGTGAGAGAACATTTCTGCTCATCGTTGCTGCTGTTTTGTAGAAATTATAGTAGTTACATTTATGCTCAAATTAGTGTTCTATTTTCAGGTCAAGTTGTTTTAACAAAGATGATTTATGTATTCTCATATCGGTTGGAAGCCGCCCCTAAAATATCTATTCATTCATTAATTTCCACATCAAGACACAGTATGCTTACCAGTACGATGGGTTGTTTTTCATAGAGGTCTTTCTGTTATGATATTAATAAATAGAATGTCATGAATATGCTCTGCAAAATACAACATTCGCTATTTCCGCCATTCAATATTCATAAAGGAATTCAATACTAAAATGACTGCATTGTATTCTATGTGTCTATCCATATTCTCGGCCGCGTTTTAATCTCACTGATTCAAATACCATTATAGAAATATTATCAATACTATAATTTTAATAGCGGTCCTTCTAAATAGCGAGCAAACCATAGACAAATTACCTCGCTTTTCATAAGGACCTCCATTCATAAGGACCACTTTTCATAACTATTCATAATGACCGTTATTTATAACGCGTGTTAAATAAATAGCGGTTTTCTATGAATAGCGGTCCTTATGAATAGCAAGTGGACCCGGACATGTTTATTTAAAAGTTAATCTTATCTTTTATCAACGAGGTGATGAGAATAATTAAAATCTTGCTTTTTCAAATATTCTGTCCACTTTTATAGAAAAAGAAATATTAATAATTGTTTAAAAGAAGATCTCGAGATAGTCATGTTGGGAAACACATCATATTGGCATACTTAATTCTTCATATGCTTGTAGTCGAATGGTTTAAACACTTGACTGAAGATGCGAAGGTCGTGGGTTCCAACGCCTGCACGGCACTAGTGTTCTTTGGCAAGACATTAATCTACATTTGCCACTCCCAACCCAGGTGTTAAATGGGTACCGGTACGAAGGAATTCCTTGAATGCTGTGAGCACCGAATTCGGTAGCCTAGCTAGAGCCTGGGTAATAATGGAGCGCCTTGAGCACCTTATACGTGGTGGATATGAGCGATATAGAAATACCCAGTATTATTGTTATTATTATTATTATTATTAATACATTGATATATTGAGAGAGTCGAAAATGTATTACAATTGTTTTTAGCGAATACATGCAGGATATGGAAATAATTCATAATATTACGGTAGAATTAATAGATGTTTCATATTAAGAACAAAATAAACTTAGCTAGATGCGGTTTACCGTATAAAAAATAATGTTCACTTCTACATGCACGGTGAACTTACCTTAATAGAGAGACGAGGAATATCACGTTTACCAATCTGCTATCCAGTAAAATTGTATTGTGTCGCATTGGAGAGGTACCAGCGTTTCAACAGAGCTTGAAAGAAGCTGTCAAGTTGCACTAACGTTACGTTTGGGTTACTCGAGTATGCTACTATCACCTATCGACTCTGTCCTAACTATAACCTGCGCAATAAAGAAGTGTACCTCCCTAATTTATGCTGACGTATAAAAAGAAGCCTATAATGACGTGTTTATCCTCAAAGTGTTTTTTACTTTATTTGCATAGATGACAACAATAACTATATTTAAAGACAGGCGCGTCAATATTTCATGAAGTAACTATTAATAATAGTAGTAACTATTAATAATAATAGTAACTATTAATTAATGTAGGGGAGAGTGAAAGTCGAAGTGGGATATCCCCTTTATGTTTCTATACAGGATAATTATTGTTTGAACGTTTCAACCTCTCGATAATACTTCTACACTCAATATCCAACCAGATTTTCCTTTTAATCTACTTGAGTTGTAAGCATTTAAAGTAATAAGATATGTTATTCTTCGTATTATCCAAACGAGAATCACTTCTAGGGTATCTTATGAAATTGACTCTTAAAGGCCAAGTCCACCCTAACGAAAAGTTGATTTGAATAAATAGAGAAAAATCCAATAAGCATAACACTGAAAATTTCATCAAAATAGGATGTAAAATAAGAAAGTTATGGTATTTTAAAGTTTCGCTTAATTTCCCAAAATAGTTATATGCACATCGTGCTCAGTATGCAAAAGAGGGAACCAGTGACGTCACCCACTCACTATTTCTTTTGTATTTTATTACATGAAATACGAAATATTTTAATTTTTCCTTGTTATAATGTGAAACAAGGTTTGATTCCTCGCTGAACATGTGTAATTGCCATTGTTGCAACCTATACACAATTCAATGAGAGCTTCCTAATTGTGAAATCTGCAGAAATTAAAATATTCTATATTTCACATAATAAAATACAAAAGAAATAGTGAGTGGGTGACGTCACTGGTTCACTATTTGCATACTGAGCAGGATGTACATATTATAACTGTTTTGCGAAATTAAGCGAAACTTTAAAATACCATAACTTTCTTATTTTACATCCTATTTTGATAAAATTTTCAGTGTCATGCTTGTTGGATTTTTCTCTATTTATTCAAATCAACTTTTTGTTAGGGTGGACTTGGCCTTTAAAGAATTTAATCATTTTATCGCAATATATCAACTTTGACAGAATAACTGGTATTGACAATATTCCGCACTTAATTTCAATATATAAAAAGGCTAGTGCGGGGATATGAGATGTGAGTCTCGCATGCATGCATTCAAGCAATAAACACATAACAATGCGTCCCCAAAACAAGTTAACAGTTGGAAAAAGTCCAACTGTTCCCCGAATGAATGTTTCAAAATATTTTTAGACATTTTCATTCCTGTGGATAGCTTAGGGTCTCTTTTATCAAATGACACCAAAATATGTCACAATATTTTACGCTTGAGTGAGCAAAAGCCAATTTTGTGAAAGGGTGACGAGAAAATGTTGATATCGGCTCTGGCTGGTATGATATCGACCAAGCCAAGAGTCATGAAAAGGCTTAAAATTACAATACTCTGATCAATAAAAGACAATTTATGAAATGATAGGCTTTGTTCTCTCTTATATCCATACACATCCCACATCTTATAAGAATCCATTAGTATTATCATTGTTATTATTAACATCTTATGCTTGAGTGAGCACCTAACTACTTTGTTGAGTGTTTCAAAATGTAACTTTTGGTGAGTCTTTTAATTTCACCAGGCTTGCTCACTCGACCATAAAGTTTTGATGGGATATATGAGGACATAAAGTGAAAAAAGACGATTCTTTCATAAATTGTCTTTTAATAATCAGAATATAGATTTTCTAAGCCTTTTCATGACTCACAACTTTGGTGATACCATCCAGGATATAAACAAACATTTTTCAAGTATGGATTTTGCACCATTTAAAAAAAGTGGCTTTTGCTCACTCAAGCGTAAAATAATGTGAGATATTTAGGTTTCATTTGATAGAAGAGACTTTTATTTGATAGAAAATACCCTTAGCTGTCCACAGGTATGAAAGTTTCCTGAAATTATGTTAAAATATTTAATTGGTAGACTTTTTTCAACCGTCAGTTTTAAACGGTTCTCAACTTTGTTGATACCAGCCAGAACAAATACCAATTCTTGTCAAGTCTGAGTTTTGCACCCTTTCACAAACTGGTTTTTGATCACTCAAGCCTAATAACTTGTCATTTTGCTATTGCGTAGGAGAGACCTAAGCTATTTAAAAGAATTAAAATTTATTGAAAATATTATGAAATATTTATTTGGGGAGACTTTTTATTGGGGGGAAATGTTGGTCATTTGTAATTGAGAGAGAATGATTGATGAACCTGGCGTGTTCAGTAAAATGACTCAGTGGCGTATCTACGGGGGGGGGGGGGGGGGGGGGAGGGGGCAGATGGGGTACGTGCCCCGGGCGGCACTTTAAGGGGCGCAAAAACCCCGCAAAATAGAGAAAGTGGAAATGGAGAAGGGAAAGAAGGGAAATTAGAGCCTTTCAGTTAAAATGCGCCCCAATCCAGGATGAATTGCATAGAAAACAGTGCTTTTAATGGATTTGAAATGCCAATATTTTCTAAAGCCCGGGAGCTTTGCTCCCTCGCATAATTATGTTTCTTCAGGATCTCAAAATTTTGCGCCCCCAGTATAGAATTGTGCATAAGTAGCATATTAAAGGGTTTAAAATTCCTATCGGATAATTTTCATAAGAATCTTGTTCAATTTTGCGCCCCTATATACCCCTCCCCCTACATATAAAATGCATAAAATAGTCGTTTCAAAGGGTCAACTTAAATTTTTTTTTTAGAAAGTCCCAACTTTCGAATGCCTTGCTAAATACCTCAAATATAATTATTCCTTCAGGTATTTCGTTGATTTTAAGCCCTAAATATATATCGGGAAAAGAAATTAGAACAGAATTTTCAATGTTCGAAATCTTAAAAATTACTCTAAAGCTATAGTTAGCTGTGCATTTTTTTCTTCTTCTACATAGGGTGACATAAATTCGAAATTGCATTTCTGAGGGGTAAAATTGCACCGCAAATTACCGCTCATTCACTAGCTTTGCTCCCTCGCTTGTAGGTACATGTATTTATGAAACCTTCGGTGCTAATCCCTGTGTAAGAGGTTTAATCCAATTCCACGTAATGTTATATATCCTGAATTAAACGCGGAAATTTATGATATTTCATTTTTTTAAGCTGATAAGTTTGGGCAGCGAGAGAGGGGGGGGGGGGCACAATTCATGCCTTCTTTGTCAGTGAAAACTAAAATGTTCTATATATTCCATAAATTGTAATTAATGAATTGATTATTTAATAAATGTTACATCAGAATTGATATGATTTATAACACAATCGCAAAGACTTTCGAGAAATCAATTTATGTTAACTTCAATAGGCTTGTGCATCATTATTTTATGATCCGGACATGATTTCTATACAATCGGGTATTGATCATGTTGATATTGCCCTTGAGTTGAGTTTTAGAAAAATATTTGCGATTGTGTAATATCGCCTATGCTAAGCGATTTTTCATACCCCAAACAGAAACATTTAAAAGTGGAACTCGAAGAAGATGTCAATACACTTCATATTTTCAGAAAAAAATATGAATCGTATATGTACATGCATCGGTAAAATCAACACAAATACTCGGTGTAAGTGGTTCTCTCCGGCGATTAGTACACGTTCATACCATTGTACAGGATGGCAGTTTAAAGTGAAAGTGCGCCTCATTACGCAGAATATATATATAATTTTTTTTGCTTTTTCTTTAAAATATTCATTTTGTATTGTCAAAATACATTCTCCCATTAGACCCATGTAGCCTTTGCTTTGAATGTTGCTATACCTGTACTTTAAGTGGACCTGAATTTTCAACCCCGTTATTAAATTATGACATAAACATATTTTAGGTTCATAGTTTTGAGTAAATCAGGAGTGCACAATCTTGTAGAGAGAGAGAGAGAAAGAGAAAGAGAGAGAAAGAGAGAGAGAGAGAGAGTTTCCCACTTTGTGCGCAGTTATAGAGAGCAGTGCCTCTAGTACCTCTTTTGTATTATGTTAAAAGTGTACAAGCAAGGAGTTACTATAGGCAAACTTGCCTACAGTACCTCCTTGGTATGAACAAGCTAGTTCAAGACATCAGATGTTTATTGGTTTGTGATATGATACGAACAGGGATCCTTGTAACCCATTTTCAGCATGGAAGCATTCAGATCCTCGCTTATTATCATCTAATTCTTTCTGCATCATAGAATATTCAGATTTGTAAAGCCTGACTTAATGTATGAATTGCCAAGCTGAAAAGCACGCGCCAGTCATAATTCCAACACGCATCTTTACCGTTTCAAACTTTTTTTTAAATAGAATACACACAAATATACATTTGTAATTATATTATAAAAATATGGCTGTAACTATAATAGTTTATGTAAATTATTGTTAGATTAATTCTAAGTCATCAATACCCTGTGCCCAGTTTCATACAGGTATAACTCAGAAACAAGCGTTCTGGTGAGAGATATCATACGCATAGCCAGAGGAGACGATTTATATCATTTCGTATCGATAATTACGGCAGAGGTTTAGAATGGGCAGTGGCGTATCCAACCGGTGAAGCCGGTGCCCCTCCTTTGTTTGAAGGCTCTGAGAAATAAAACAACTTCAAATAGGCCTACAGAAAACGGGGCAGCTAGACATATTACACACTCCCCCCCCCCCCCCCGTGTGAGAAGGATTTATCAATTTCTGAATACACCACATGTGAATTATTCTAGAAAGCCTATCATGTAAGATTATATCTATAAGTTACAAATCTGATTCATAATTTAATATATATGTATATAATATTTATGTGGTACAAATCATGCAAACCTGCCACCCGCCTTTATAAGCGATGGACCTGGTACCAATGCAACTTTCTCACTATTATGTTTACGTTAATGCTCTGCCAAAAAATTATTTTTCTTTGTCAAACTATGTTGGACTGATACTGTTATGTTTACCTTGTGTATTGTATTCTACTTTCCTTGAATAAAGAAATGATATCAACAACTAGGAGACATCTTAAAAGCTTTCTCTTTGTTCTACACAATGTTAGTCGATAGGATATTCATCGCTATTTTTTTCAAACACGCAAAAAAATTGGGGAAAAACCCAGTACATTTTTATGCGATAATCCGTCCAAAACAAAACCTGAATCGAAACGAATTTGTCAATTTATTAGATTTTATCTAATTCCAAGTGAAAAAGCCAGTATAACAATAACAAAGAAAATAAGAAAACACGGTACAATAACATAAGAAAAGCAACCACTAGCTAAAGCCCGAGTATTCAGCTAGCGAAGGTTTCATTAAATGTTTCATATTCAATTATTCAATGTTTCATATCCTATTAGCAGATGTTTCATATTTAGTTATTCAAGCTTTAATATTCAATTATCAAAGGTTTCATATTCAGTTAGTTATCAAAGGTTTCATATTCAATTAGCAAATATTTCATATTCAAGTATTGAAGATTTAATATTTAATTATGAAATGTTTCATATTCAATTAGCAAATATTTCATATTCAAGTATTGAAGATTTAATATTTAATTATCAAAGGTTTGATATTCAATTAGAAGATGTTACATATCAAATTATGAAATGTTTCATAATACATTCTAGAAACTTTGTAGTTGTCATTACACTGGTTTATTTAATTAGTTTTCAAACTATGTAGGAGTGCAATACGAATAATTGTTGCCAATTTGAGGAGAGAAAGCTGATTAATTAAGACCTTGAGAAAACTCTGAACTGCTAGGAGTTGAACGTGAAAAGATCACGTGTTTTGATCACAATGATTCACATGCGTAGACTGTTCGCATGTTATGCGAAAACAGTGCGGGAGCAGTGGCGGATTTAAGGGGCGGGGGGGGGGGGGGGGACATCCGGCCCGTGCTCCCCTTTTGGAAGAAAAGTATGCATTGTGCCCCCCTTTTTGTGATAGTACCCCCCTTTTAGAACGAAATTTTTCTTTGTTTTGTTTTTGTTTTGTTTTGTTTTGTTTTGTTTTGTTTTGTTTTGTTTGTTTGTTTGTTGTTGTTGTTGTTGTTTTTTTTTGGGGGGGGGCTGGGGAATATTTTTTTAATTTGCCGCCAACTGAGCTACTTTTGGACAGCTGGCGAGACCCCAAAGTCCGGGTCTCTCCCCCCCCCCCCTTTTCTTTGCTTGTCAGAGATTTATGGAGGAACCTAGTTTTAACAAGCTGTGCTTTTCCTTAGGTTCTCCCATGATACTTCTATTTTTCCTATTGACTAAATAAATGTAAATTTTTCACTTTTGACTACATGTACATTGGAATTGTTATTGATTATAATATCTGTATTCGAAATTTTGAAAGATGTATACTCTTCAATTGTAATGTTCATGGCAGGTTTCTGCAGTATTATGAAATTCATTCATTCATTCATTCAGACCCTCATAACTGCCCCCTCCCCCCACTGAGCGAATTTTGGAGGGCTGGGGATTTGTCGTGGAAATGAATGAGTGATGCGTGGGCAATGATTTACTTTAGCGTAAACTGCGTAAATTATTCGTAAATCAGACTTGACCAAGAAGTCGGAGATGATGACTCAATGGCACGCACTGGTACGCAATACTGTGGTGTAGTGCTGGACCAAAATGCGTGCAAGTGTAAATGGGGCATATATCGGTATATTAAGCATCGCACGGGGTATTATGAGCTAATTATAATTTGTTGTCATATCATAAACTCATCTGTATTGCTATCTATGTTTATAATTTTCCACAAATCACTATGTCATATCTTACTTTATGTGTCAACCGGGTCAAAAACAGGAGCAGTTATACATTTTCTATTAACAAAAAGGCGTGCTAATTAAAATACAATCAAGGAGCATCAACATTTAATCCTATCCATAATTAGATTTTACATATTTGGGAAACGACTGACTTCTCAGTCAATTTACTGAAAGAAATTTAATAAGGTATACTATTGTCTCTTGACATTATCATTTACTCGTCAAGTTCTGAAATACCATTAACGTACGATAATAAGAAAGTTGTTACCATCACGTTTATTCTCAGTAAACGGTTTCAATGTGAAAAAAAATACATCACACCGATTCCAGAAAGATCTTCCTTCAAACAGTTTTTCCGTCTCTACAATTATCTTCTACAATCAAATTATTATCCAATACCCTGTCACACGGACACGGTGATTAAGCCATGTCATTAAAACAGGAAAAAAAATCAAAGAGCTTTGGCTCCGGAACCTATACCAATGTCCATACAATCATTGTTATAGAGATTTGAAAAGGACACGATTTCAGGTCAAATTATATTTTATGGAGATATTGAGAGTTAATTAAAGCAAGGCATTGCACATTTACATTTTTTCCAAATATTGTACAATATTTTTTTGAGAAACCGCACAATAATGTATTATTTATGTAATGGAATGCATTATTGAGTGTGATTACCTAGGGAATAAACTCAGTTCAGCGTGGGATGAGGTAGCGACAGAGAGGCTGATCTTTGTTTCAAAGCAATTTGTCGATGATCCTTGAACGCTAAAAAACGTTAAGGGGTTAATGGACTAAAGGCAATCTTCTTGAAAATCTTGGGATAAATTGATAGGAGGGGGTTAGAGAGGTGTTTAAATGAGTTCTTAAGAAGGTTTTACCATGTTTACTAATGAGCAAAAGAAGGGTACAGGGATATTAGAGCCTTATGATTTGACCAATCGACAAAAACACACGAACGTTGTAATAATAATAACTAGTAATTGTGTACACAAATAAACAATATTTACAAATTGAAGATTTCGACTACAAAATAATCATGGGAGAAAACTGAGAGACAGATAACGAGAGAGTGAGAAAGAGGGGATGGGGGGGGGGGGGGATTATTAGCCCAGATACTCAATATTAATTAATATCCAACAGATCAAAAAGAAAGAAAAAAAAGACCACCCCCCCCCCCCCCCCACACAAACCAAATGATTTAGTAGATTACAAATGATATTATTCTTTACTAAGAAACAAATTTAGTCTCTTTGGTGAACATGGTCCATGCTATAAGATAGAAAATGGAAACGGTTGGGGTTAGAGACATCGCAATCTGATAATTGCCCCTCTTCTCTCTAATAAGTGCCCTGTTCTCCTCATAAGTGCCCTTTTTCTTTCTTATTAGTGTCCTTTCCCATCCCGATAGGTGCCCTTTTTCACCTTATGAATATAAACTACCCTTTTTTCTTCAAATCTAATAATTGCCACTTTTTCTCTTCTATTAATATGTGCCCTTTTCTCCTTTGATATGTGCCTTTCTACTTCTGATAGATGCCCTTTCCCCTTCTGAGAAGTGCCCCTTTTTATTTCTAATAATTATCATTTTCCTTTCTAATAGTGTCCTTTTCCCTTCCGATAAGTGCCCCTTTTCACCTTCTAATCAGTACACAATTCCCAATCTAATAATTGTCCCCTTTCTGCTCTATTATGTGCCGTTTCTCCTTTGTTTGATAAGTGCCTTTTTATTTCTGATAAAACCACACGTTTTCTGAAAGCAAATTTATACGGCTCTACTATTCTGACGATTCTGTTAAAATTCTGTTTGAGAATAGAATGTGAAAAAGTTAGTTGATATTGTTCGTCTACGTCATGTTATCATGTAATTTTCAAGACATTTCATTCACAGAGCTTCCAGTATTAGGAATGGATAGCGCTAAATGTCCGGTTATAGATTAACTCATCATGCATAAAAATCGTTAAAAGACATGCACACATTCACTGCAACGTTGTGCAGCTGATCATTTTACACTTTGTGAGAAGATGCGCCTCACCCACACAAACAGAGCGATGTTACAAAATATAACATTAGATATTCGGAAAGGAATACAAGTATTCTACAAATATGATTATTTCGTATTTTATTTATCTGTGTAGAAAGACTGACAACCAGCATAGGCTGAAATGGTCAATTTGTACATGTAGTACAGTAACAAAATATTTACGAAGGCAGTTTTACATCAGGGCAATTCCAAGCAAAATACAGGACATGAACCCCAAATTTCAATCTCTCTGATCATATCAAATTTGGTGTCAAATTAATTGCAAATATCGAAATGTCCACCACCTGATCTGATAAAATTTAGAAATTTTCACACTTATCTGCTTATGAATACTGAAAATTTGCATAAATGATTAACATAATATTGAAATCAATAACTGATACTAATTTCAAACGTCTTTCCAGGAACATTGTGACATATCAAAGCTAACATGCTACAGAATGCCATAGCACTCTTGAAAACCGGATACATATTCAAAGTTCACAGAGTTTGAGCAATCTTTATTTCGGTTGAACAGTCATATCCTTTCTGTTACATTCCTTAACGAAGCAAAATAATACTTAATATTTCATAAATCTGATGAATGGTTAACATGAAACTCAAAAGTTGTGAAATTACCTCGTATTAGTTTATGTCTATGTACAAAAACTCTATTAGGAAGATTATAGATCAACAATGTAATGGGTAATAAATATTACACAATGTTTAGATGCACAAAATATGTGCATGCATATTGAAACACAAATAAAAGCGGGAACTTGGATAGGGAGATAACATTGGGCATGTATAGGAAGGAGCGATAAACATGCAGGGAGATACAGGAAAATGTAGAGAGGGAAGAGAAGGAAGACGAGATAGAGTGAGAGAGAGAGTGAGAGAATGCATGCAAAAAGTTACATTTACAAGGATGAGAAATAGACACCTTTAAATAATCACCGACCACGGGTGCTCTACACCCCCCCTCCCCCTTTAAAACCTACCCATAACATTTATCAATGAGACGTTTTTCGACAGCAAATTTACATTAATGGTGAATTATTAGGGTAGCAATTATTATACGAAACCACTATATATAGCTCTGGTTTCTTTGTATGAAATATATATGAACAAAATATATTCGTCGATTCCGTCAGCAGTTCCATGAAGAATGGAAAGAAGTATGAAACATTGCAAGTAATTTTGTTCCTTGTCTATTCTGAGAAAGGAGATTGTAAAAGAATCACTGAAATAAAAGAAAAGTGAGGTAGGGACAAAGTGAGGAATATGCCTACAATCATATTTATACATGTATTTTAAAAAATGGAGAGAATATGTATACATGTAAAGAGAAAGAGTTAGAGAGGGGGGGGGGGGGGTAAGAAAAGAAATAAACAGGAGAAATCCCCCAAATAAGGACACATAATAAAAAGCTTACAGCTCACGGCTACAGTTAAAGGGAAAGTAAATCCTGGCGATTTAGTTAGCTGTTTAGTTGAAGGGCACATTGTTGATTATATATGTCGAATTTCAACACATTTGGGCCCCCCTAACGCCGTCAACAAGTAGTTAGAAATATCATTTTGTCGTCTGCTAGAAGGTCCTATATCGATCGTGTGCGTCGCCATTTTGAACAGATAAGCCCCGCCCGCGCCTTTCTTTTTTACAACCAAGCCTAGGCAGAACCCCTTTTTGAAGACTTTGAAACAGACTACAAGTATCGGACTTGTATCGGACTTGTATTTTCTTACTCAGTCACCTTATTTTTAAATAAGCAAACCCTCACCCTAACCCTAACCCTAATAAGCAAAAGAAAATTTCGTAATATAAACCTCTGCCGAGGTTCGAACTCGTGGTTCTTTCACCAAGAGAGGACTGGATTATCCGATTGCGCCACACACAACAGCTGCTCGATGCCCTTGCTCGTTTTATTATATCGCTATAATTCGTTTTCATGAATATTCATGCAGATTAGTCTTGACGGAATAAACCGTATTAGTATGAAAAATGCGAAATCTGCCTAGGCTTGGTTGTAAAACGTAAACACGCGCCCCGCCCTGTGACGTTTTGTCGGAACTCTCGGACCAGAAGTACCCGGATGCCGCCATTATTACGCGTTTCAAAATGGTGTACTGCCAGGCGTTCGGATGCTTCAATATAATAAAAATGAACGAGACGTTCCGAATTTCAGCCAATCACAGTTCCCCCTTGGCATGTCCGACAAAACGTCATCATAGCGCGGGTGAATCAAAAATATGGCCAACCCCGATAGCAGGCTGTAGCAGACGATCATTGCTCACAAAAGTGTGAATTACTCCACCGTCAAGCGTTCATAAGAGGTAAATTTTCACAGTAATGTCAAGAATTGTGCTCTTAACACTCTCAGTATTCATGTTACAGTCATGTACTGTTTTATTTCATCTCTTGAAAAATATTTACTCCAGGAAAAAATGTCAGTTATAACACACATTAATAAATGTCAAACTCACGAATCCAATATCTATCTTAAAGGAGAATGAAACTAAAAACTTGTTTGCAATTTAACAGAAGCAGAAAATCTTAGAAGCATATCACTGAAAGTTTGAGGAAAAACGGATAAAGAATAAAAAAGTTATGAAGATTTTAAAAACCTAAAATCGCTAAATGAAATTGGCAGCATACTCATGCTAATGAGATGCTATGACGTTTTGTGTTCTCTCTTTCTAGGTAATAAATAAAAATTATCAGATTTCAGCTTTTAAACAAAGAACATTGAATTATCACCATTGTGCTTGAAATATATTGTGAGGAATAAATTTTTGAACACCACCTATAATACAGAAATCAAATTTTCTAAGATATATTCAAGGAAACTGGATTTTGACATTATTTGTATAAGGCAATTGGAAAGTATAGCACATTTACATCACAGCATCTCATTGCATAATGATGACATTGCCAATTACAGATCTCCATTCATTTAGCGACTTTAGGATTTCAAATATTCATAACGTTTTTATTACTTGTCTGTTTTTCCTCAACCTTTCACTGATAAGCTTCTTTGATTTTTCAGCTTCTATACTAAAATGCATCTGTTGTGGGGGTTTCATTCTCCTTTAAAGTGAACCGATATAATGTATAGTGTATGCTTACATAATTTAGTCATTCAAAAGGTTACAGTCTACAATAACAAACAAGCACAAGTAACAAGTTTCATTATTTCAGGATGGACCCGGGTCCTGTAATTACAATATACGCACAACAGCTTTACAATGGGCACACGAATATCAGTGTTTTATCCCTTTCTTCCAATGAATAATGCTTTCTATGCCTTAATTCTGACAAACAAAATTGAGGATATATTTTGGGAAAGGAGAGCATACCTTCATTAAGGTACAGCATACAGAACTAAGGAAGTACCAAGACTTTTTGCACAAGTCGATAAAATGCTTATTCTTAACACTTTGGTAACTAACGTGAGAAGTACAATTTTGACAATCTTTCAACTTTTGTTTTATAGAAGTGTGCATTTATTTGTGTCATATCTGTCAGACATGTACTTTATATACAGTGAGAGATAGCGTGAAACCTTAAACCGCGTGGGCCAAAGGTGTCAGCAATGAGTGGCTATGTCTTAGGAGTAATAACTCAAATCATTCATCTGTGAATAAACTGAAAACCAACGGCATCTACTAATCGTGGTCACATTACTTATAATTCATCTATTAAAGGTATTAGTCAGTTTATTTAGGCTATGAAGAAATATCTTTCTACAGGGATTGGGATATCGTAATATCAAAAGAACACGAACAAAATAGAAATTTATTATGTGTACTCTTGTGAAAGTAATATAGATGCACAATATAACCAGTATACTTTTGTTTTTATTCCAAAGAGTTCAATAGAAGTACCTTCGAAACTTATTTAGGGTCGGTTCTCCCTCGGAATTGCCAACACAAAGTCGAACTACTATCTCATCAAGATCACATTCCGTTATCCGAGTAGGTATTCATACACGTTCGTTCATGCTTTGATCAGGTGACGTTTGCATACGACAGATATAAACACAAAGACATATCCTTTACACAATATTGTGCATACGTATTATTCATATTAAATCACTATTACGTGTATAAGCGGATGTTCGTTTTCGCACCTCCCCCTCTCTCTCCTATTTATATAGTATCTCATTGGCGGATCCAGGGTGGGGGCACTTCCGGCCCGTTACCTCCCCCCCCCCCCTTTTGGAAGAAAAGTATGCATTTTGACCATAGAGGATCCGCCCTTTTGTCGATTGTGCCCCCGTTTAGAAGGAAGACTTTTTTTTTTGCTTGTCAAAGAATTATGGAGGGAAACTGGACCCCCATCCCCCCCCCCCCCCCCCCCAAAGCGAATTTTGGAGGTCTGGCGAAAAAAAATAATTTGTCGCCAATGATATTCAGAAGGATAAATAAATAGCCAGGCATAGAAAGGTTTCCAAATATATAATGCTATTATTAAGATATCTGTGACTGAATACTCCCATTTACGAAAGCGTATGGCCATACGCTTTATTCTAACACTGAGTCAACGGGGGAAAATAAGTCTGGCATTTCCGGTCACTTGCAAATGTTTACTTTTGTGAAGCACATGATGATTTTGAAGTGGTTTTTTTCCCCATGGGCTTCATTTTTACACCATATTACATACACTGATAGCATGTAAGGCCAGACAGCACAGATTTTATCAAGCCTCCACAAAGTTACCTTTTCACTTTATGTGGTTAGTCATGAATACAGTTCTTTTATGTGCACACTGTCCATTGTAAATCACTTGTCTCACAAAATTGAAATAATTGAAATTCAGATCTGTGGTACACTTTCCTTTCTTCCACATTCGCAAATATATTTGTGACGCATTAAGACACTGATTGAACTTAACAAAATTAGGGTACGTACAAACATAAGTTTGACGAGGCTAATACCTCTTGCCCCAAAATAGAATTTCGAGTTTCTAAATTTTGCGAGCAAGCAAAGTAAGCAAGCAAACAAATCATTATAGTAAAAATGTTATTTCATCATCAAAATATATACTAGATAATATAAAAAACTTTACAGTGCATATAAAAAAATATGCCCAACTTTGGTAGCTTCTAATGAAAAATTTATAACCTCTATGACTATGAGCTTGAAATATATTTTATGGTAAAGAGTAACTTATATTCTGTCTAAGGCTGCATCGTTCATAACCGTGCTGCTACAGATCATCCGGGATGACTGAACAGCAGGCTTTTCAAAAAGTATTGTCAAAATCCTCTTGTACCAACTTTGGGCTGAAGCAACGAATGTGAGTTAAAAAACCACATCACCAAAGCCTGTCAGTTGGCATTCATGGCGATTCAGATAATTGGACAGATCCGGCAAAATCTTAATCGAAGATCTATTAACATCCTTGTTCATGTCTTGATAATGTCCCATGTACATAATTGTAATTCACTTTTGTATGGACTTCTGAAAAAGGAATTAAACAGGGTTCAGAGAATTCAGAAGACAGCATCAAGGTTGATAGAGAGTGCTCGTTCAAGAGATTCCATTACTCCAATTCTGAATAAACTTTACTGGTTGCCTGCAGAGAAACGTGTTGTATTCAAGATTTTTATTATGTGTTTAAAGTACAGAATAATCTTGTTCCATTCTATATATCAGATCTCATTCATAAATACAATCCCGTACGTGTATTTCGATCATTATCACAACACCTTCTGGCAGTACAGCCTATTAACATGCATACTTATGGAAACCGATCCTTCCTATCGGCATCAGTCCCTGCTCTGTGGAATTCTCTACCCTTAAACATTAGGCATACATCTTCCCTTGATAATTTCTAAAAAGCCTTAAAGACCTACTTTTCTTACAGTAAACAATACATTTCTCCTTTAGATAAGTGAATATAAGATGATTACATATTTAAAGTGCATAGAGAATTAAGTATTATTATTATGCACTAAATAAATTCAAAGTTATTATTATTTTATTATTATTATTATTATTATTATTATGCATTTGTTATTTCAGTTTGAAAATAGTTGCCGGGTTGTTTTGATTTTCTGCATTTGAATACAAAAGATGTTAAGGGTAGACTTGCTCTTCAATTTGAAAAAGAAAAGTCTTAATTTCTTTGCCATGAATGACACAATCATTTCAGATGAGCTTTCAGATAAGCTTTTTATCGAGTTATTCAAAATGGACAGTTTATTTGGGAAGCTATATTTTTTCATGAATGTCTACTATCAATTACTTAGAAATTACCAACATATGTATCCTTCTTTGTAATTTTTCAGTATTAAGGTCATTACACCTTTGAGTTTATGTGCTTTTCGAGAAAAAAACTTTATGCACCTTATGCAGGTGATACGATATAAATGTCAGAGAGTGTGCAGTTATCATGAGACAAGTCACAAGGCTGTTAAAATAAATAAACTAATTATAATATGGATGAAAAAGGTCATGTGAAAGCTTAGATACACAGGATCACTTTAAACAATGAAGCGTTGAAGCACAAAAGGGAATTAAATTTTTAACGCTTTTGAGACAATTGACCACATTTTGTGGTTTGGCTCAATAACTTGATTCAGAGCATTAAATAATATATCAGATACATGAATAGAAAGAGCTAAAATTTCAGCATACACTATGTCCATTTTTGTCACATGACCATATTGCGTTTGATGCCAGGAATTTTAAAATTTAAATTGGCAACACATTGAGAGGTTCAAAATCATTGTTTTTTTTAATCACAATTATTATTTCAAATTTTCAACAACATTCCTAAGCAAGTATTTACTTTTTAAAGACAGTACACCTCATTAGAACCAAGTAGCACTAAAAGTCATAAATGAGGTATCATTAGACAGAAAATAAGTTACTCTTTCCCATGAAATAAACTTGAAGGTCACAATGGTTATAAATGTTTAATTAGAAGCTATCAAAGTTGGGTATACTGTTTCATATGCACTGAATAATCAGGTACACCTCTACCTGGCCACCAGGATATAAGGTGATGGTTCGCTGGATATGGCAGACTAGCCTCATACTATTCAAATTACCCACTAATATTATTACAGAACTACTACTGCTACTTTTAAATTCCCCCTGTACTGCATAATAGAAAAATGTGACAAACATTTTCATTTTCATTTTGTTCTACAGTGTATTATCATGCACATATACTTGTTTTCTGTAAATATTACCAGAAAATACAATTTTTTATTTCTCTCTCAGTTAACTACTTTGGCATTTTCAAAATTGTCATCAACAACCATTTACAATAACTTCACACAGAAATACCTGATCAAAATATGTTTATATAAATATACATGTAATATTTCAATATGGCACGAAAAAGAGACATGATAACGAAGCTCCAACGACATTTATTAGATTTATGTAAACGCGGCGATTTGTCTAAGCCAGTTTATGATAGAATTCGACCACATGGCTCGCTAAGACCCCGCATGTACGGCCTCCCCAAAACTCACAAAACAAACGTTCCGCTTCGTCCTATTCTATCGATGGTTGGGTCAGCGCAGCATGAACTGGCAAAATGGCTAAGCGAGCAACTTCAGCCAGTCTTAGATTGTTTGTCTGTTCATACTGTTAGAGATTCGTTTACGTTTGCTAAACTCGTCCGCGATCTGCCCCTTGATAATAGTAATTGTGTTATGTGTTCATTCGATATCTCTAGCCTATTTACCAACGTGCCACTGAAAGAAGCTATTGACATCTGTGCTTCTTATCTCTATCATGGCGACTTAGACTCACCACCTGTTCCTGAGCCCGTATTCATTGATCTCATGAACTTTGCCACTCGCGCGGTTGAGTTTAGTTTCAATGATACGATGTATTCACAGATAGATGGTGTGGCTATGGGATCCCCATTAGGCCCCGCGCTTGCTAACATCTTTGTTGGCTTTCATGAAATGCGCCTGCTACAGAACGCCACCGATCTTAATATAGTCCCACATGTGTATTGTCGGTATGTTGATGATACGTTTGCAATTTTTGATAACCGCGCAGCGTGTGAGGTTTTCCTTACACAACTGAACCAGCTCCATCCCGCGCTAAAATTCACATGTGAAATTGAACTGTCCAATGCGCTCCCATTTCTCGACGTTCTCGTTGAGAGAAGTGATGGGAAATTCATCACTTCCGTCTACCGCAAGCCCACATTCACCGGGCAATACACGAGATGGGACTCGTACAGTGCAACTTCATACAAGATTGGGCTCATTAGAAACTTAGTGTGCCGCGCCCATAGGATTTGCTCTGCGTGCAAATTAGCTCCCGAAATCGCGAAAATCAAAACTATCCTCCTTGACAATGGTTACCCTGAGCATGTTATATCTCGCACCATAACACGGACGCTGGAGGCACAATCCAAATCTGACACCAGATTTGGACCTGCCAAATGCCCCGTGTATCTCAAACTACCCTGGAGGGGTAAGGTATCTGACAAATACGCCAGTCAGATCAAACACGCAGTGTCACGTTGCTATTACGCGGTTTCGACACGCATTGTGTTTTCTACACACAGGATGCTACCGTCAACTAGCAAGGATGTACTACCCACCCCCCACTTGAGTAATGTTATTTACCAATTTCAGTGCCGGTGCGATGCCAGGTACGTGGGCCGTACTTCTCAGCGGTTGGCTGATCGCATTAAACAACACATTCCCTCGATTATTCGGAACCGTACAACCAATCAGCGCACGCAGCCCGTCCGTGCCTGCAAATCTGAAATGCACGCTAACAGACCAAAGATAGCCAAATGCGATTCAGCGATTGGTCTCCACTTGCTGAACAATCCAGCTTGCGCACAAAGCTATGCCGACGATCAATTCTCAATTATGTCCCGGGCCAGAAGCTCAGCGCATTTACGCTTTCTGGAAGCTGCTTATATCCAATCGCAAGAACCTCTTCTGTGCAGACAAAAGGAGTTCGTCCAAGCTTTGCGATTGTTCTGAAATTACGGCGTCTAGGTTGCGTCCGGGTTCACCGAGTATAATATAGTTGATTTCAAGTAATTTGTTATATACCTGCGTGATAACCTGATGAGTGCAGGTCGAAAAGCTTCGTTATCATGTCTCTTTTTCGTGCCATATTGAAATTTTGCAGTACCAAGAAATTATACATGTAATATTGTACATATATATATGTAATATAACAGCAATAGCATTTCATAGTATGGACGGACATATTCATCAATCTAAATCAACCAATTTCATTTGAAAGTGTTCCCTATTGAATTCATCACCAAACAAGGCTTCACAAGGCTATCATATGACTGGGGAACTTTGAAAAAAACAAGAAAAAATAGTAATAATTAATAATAATAATGATAATAATGATAATGAAGTTATAATAATAAATGAACAACAATAATAATAAAATTAATAATAATAATAATAATAAGTAATACAGGTATTAAAAACATGTCTTGTTTACCCAGGGTAGCCTCATCAGCATAATACTGTTCTCCCTTAGGTCCCTGTAATTATTCTTTTAGGACTTTTCCATCGCCATGATTATCTTTTTAAGTAGCAATTAGATGTTAATTAATCATTTGATGAAGTAATAATCAGCTGAAAGCAGTGAACAATCATGAAATTCTGTTGTATAGTTGTAGTACAGAACAACCTCTTCTGGATCTTCCCTGGTCCTGCCCTTAATGCCATAGTCTTCTAGGGTTCTTGCTGGATCTAGAGCTAGAGCGTCCTTAGTCTTGTCATGGTAGATGAGAAGAGTGGTAGTAGTGAGTGACAGCTCTTCTTTGATCATACCACAAAGGGAGAGAATGGTGGAGTGGGATAGGACCACTTCACTAAAGTGCCCAGGATAGGACTTCACATGATCAAAGGTAATAGAACGCAAATGCACACGCACATATCTGGAAAATGAGAGAGAGAGAGAAAAAGAAGAGATGTCTTGAGTAAAACCAGTTACTTTTTAATGTAAAACCCCTATGTCGGTTTAGCAGTGGAAACAGTTATAGACTGAAGGACACTATACCAACTGTTATAAGGGGCAATTTTAAGGACATTTTCAGAACAGTTGATGTCTTTGTGTGTAGATTACTTTGTACCAATTGGGATATGTGTGTTCATTAGTGGGGAGGGAGAAATATAGTCAGCAAATGAAACCATCACATTATATGAACAACATCTACCCAAAGTAGGACCTTCCTGACATCACAATGAGCCTTCTCAAGCCACAACACAGATGACAACTAAAAACTGACTTACTGCATGAGCTATTTTCAGCAATTCCCTCCAAAATAATGTAGGGATACAAAAAAAAAACCAAGATGAAAACGACTGAGTCTCCCATATGCCTCCGCCTAAATGCAGTTGATGGCTCTGTTCTTGAAATATTGTGATAACCAGAATAAAAAGCCTCTAATTACATATTACATGAAACCATCACATTATATGAACAACATCTACCCAAAGTAGGACCTTCCTGACATCACAATGAGCCTTCTCAAGCCACAACACAGATGACAACTAAAAACTGACTTACTGCATGAGCTATTTTCAGCAATTCCCTCCAAAATAATGTAGGGATACAAAAAAAAAACCAAGATGAAAACGACTGAGTCTCCCATATGCCTCCGCCTAAATGCAGTTGATGGCTCTGTTCTTGAAATATTGTGATAACCAGAATAAAAAGCCTCTAATTACATATTAATCGACCTCTTTGACATTTGACCTTACACCTTATGACCCAAAAGTCTGATCACTTATCTCTTCCTTGTCATGAATACAAAATAGTTGAGATATGGTGACAACAAAGGTAAAAAACATTTCACATACACCTGTATAATGACCTCTATGTCCTGTCACCTTTGACCTACGTGAACAAAAAGCTAATCAGTTCATTTCACTAAGGTAATGCATACTAGTACCAAGTTTGAAGTTCATACCTCAAATGGTTCTTGAGATATCGCGTTAACAAGGCTAACACCTGCAATTTCAAAAATTGATCTCTGTGACCTTTGACTTTCATACCCCAAAATCTAATCAGATATTCTTCCTATGGTGATACATACTTGCACCAAGTTTGAAGTTCATACCTCATGTGGTTCTTGAGTTATCACGAGAACGAGAAAGCGGGACAGACGGACTGACAACCCGAAAACATAATGCCTCCGGCGCCACCTTCGGGGGGTTGGTGGGGGGTGGAGGCATAAAAATTGAAGCTTAATGCTTCAACATGCAACCTTACAAAAGTACAGAAAAACTTAACATACTGCAGGTTAATGATGATTATTATCATTATACTGTATGAATGTCATCAAATCTACGGTCCCAATCCCCCCTTTTGTTTCCAGCTTATCCAGACGGTTAATTGATTTCTTAGTCCTATTGTTCACTTGTTTTCATTGTTTCTTTTCAACGCAGGATTCGTTTGATGTCACTTATCCTTTCAATGCAGGTACCTTGATGTTATTTATCCTTTCAATGTAGGTACTTTGATATTACTGTTACTATTTCTTTCTATGTTATTTGTTTGCATCCATTTTTATTAAGTGAATTGCTGCTTCATATATAAATTCTGCTGATTTATTCGCTCTTCTCATTCTCCTGACGACGGCCAGAGCATTCTGACCGGAACGTGGAGTTATTCCAACTCACATGGTTGTACCGCAAACCTTTTTTCTGAATCATCAAATCTTGTTTGGTAGATGAGAATGAGTTCTTGTAGGTATTTTGGGGCAGTGCCATTTCTAAATTTAAATGCAAGAGTTAGGATTTTGAAAATAAGTCTGTCCTTTACTAACATTGAATCTCATAAGCTAATATTCCGACTACCAAGTGTTAAAAAATAAACATGATACACTTAAAACGGCCCCCAAACAAAAAAAATTAGTGAATTTTGGGGGAATTTTTATATGGATAGCTGAAAGTCTCTTCTATCATATATGCTACTACATGTAAGAAAGTCCAAAATTACTTAATGCTTGGGTGAGCACTGCCCACTTTTGTAAAGGACGTGAAAATTAGGTTGCGCAAGAATCCATTTTGGCTGAGATGAGAAGTTCTCCAGCTTAGAAATTGCTTATGGTATGACGAGTTTATGATAGATTATGATGAATATGGGTTTGTGCGGTGTATGACATGGTGTTTTGTAATCAAAAGTTTATGCATCAGTGATCATAATTTGACTGTGGAAGTTTTAAAAGCATTACCCGCTGTTGATCTGTGGTAACTGATAATGAATTATTGGGGTTGGGATTTGTGCTGGGTATGCCATGGTTTATGTCACCATTATTCAGGAATGGAGCAAAATGCCTACGGATGGACCTACGACAATGTAAAAACACCTCCCGGAATTGTGACACGTCACACACACACAACCTGACACACAACCACCCCCCCCCCCCCCCAACACGAACTACCAGATAATACGGTACTGTCAAAACAACTTCCATAATCAAATTGTGATTAAAAAGACAATTCATGATCACTCATGCATAAACATTTGAATTCATAAGCCATGTCACTCACTGTACAAACCCATCCATCATGATTTATCATAAACTCATCACACAATCAGAAATTCTAAACTGGATAACTTTTCACTTCACCCAAAGTGGATTGCCAATTGTGGAAGCTGACATTTTGGGTGCGACGGCTCGTGGCGGGTCGGTGTGGTGGTTCGTCACCGAGTATTTCACAGAAAAATTATTTGCATTTAATTTGAATGTGTTTGGGATTGGCATGGCTTTACTCTTTTGATGTTTATGAAACTAATGTTAATACATTTCATATGTATTTAAAGTCTTTTTCATACTTTTTCTACCATGACCCGTACTCATATTACCTTGAGAACAGCTGACAGTATTTTCTCACCCTCACTGAAGCCACGTAAATCAATTTGTCAGCATAAAACACAAAATTAAGAAAATAGATATGACTGATAGAAGAAAAAAACTGCTCAAATCTTGCATGAACCAAATAATCAAGAACTACTATTAAAGAAAACTAAAAAGATGCTTGCGAGGGAGGGAAAGGGGATGGAACACAATCAACATGCACATGGGCTTTAATAATTATGTGCTGATGGAGGTGTGTTATCTACTTTTCTGACAGACAAAATTCATTAAATCCAAACAATGAATAATAATGTTAGGGAGGGAAAAGTGACAAATACAATACCGACATCTACAATAAAATTTGAGCACTGCATAAAAACATTACAAAGATGTAATTTTACCAAATGCTTTATGCTAAATGAACTGGCGCAGTTGGAAATGGGAGAAATTCAATATTCAAGAAAATCAAATCTTGTGCATTTCATGAGTAATCTGAAGAATTATTCTTCTATACAATCTACATGTATATTAATAAAATGTAACTCAGGATAAACCATGATTATAAAATAAAAGAATATCATGAAAGAAAAACTTATTCCTTCCATATAAATGAGGAAGGAAGACTTTACACTACATGTACATTCAAAAATGCGTGATAGAAATAACAGTTCGTTCACAGCATACCACACCAATAATTGGTCTGCTAAATGCCTTTAATAAATAATAATTTTTGCTCTCTGAAACAACAGCATTTCATTTGGACATCTGAGTACAGCATGATTACAGAGTAGATAGTCCATGTCCAATACAAAAATAAACCCCTCCCCCCAAAAAACAAAACAAAAACTAGAAATGTGCATTGCTGGTGCCGCGCAATGCGAAATGTCAACACTAGAGGCAGCATCACCAAAAACTGTAGAGGTGTAATCTATAATGGACCTACATACAAAATCTGAAAGAAATGAGTTAACAAATGTGCCTCCAGAATGCATGCAACGAAAATATGACATTTGACCCTAACAACAACCTGAATATGACATTTGACTGTATAGAAAGTGGTACAGTGGGGGTAGCATCAGCAAACAATTTAGATGTGTAGGTTTCACTAAGACACATCTTCATATAAAATTTGAAAGAAATGTGTTGAGAGATATACCAAGATACATCTCCATACAAAATTTGAAAGAAATCCATCAAGAAATGTGGCCTGCAGAGTGCACTCACGCCATGCCCTGAAGTATGACCTTTGACCCTATAAAAGACGGAACACTGGTGGCAGCATCACCAAACACTATAGGTTTTTAAATTACACCAAGAGACACCTTCATGCAAAATTTGAATGAAATCCGTTGAGAAATGTGACCGCCAGAGCGCACACAAGAGTACACACAAGACATCTATCAAAATATGACCTTTGACCCTATAAAAGACGGAACACTGGGGGCAGCATCACCAAAATCTATAGGGTTCCAGATTTTATCAAGAGACACCTGCATACAAAATTTGAACAAAATCCGTTGGGAAATGTGACCGCTAGAGCGCACACAAACTATCCCCCAAAATATGGCCTTTTACCCTATAAAAGACGGAACACTGGGGGCAGCATCACCAGAAACTATAGGGGTCCAGATTTTACCAAGATACACGTCCACAGGAAGTCTGAAAGAAGTCGAGAAATGTGACCGCTAGAGCGCACACAAGAATGTGACGCGGCGGCGGCGGCGGCGAAACGCTGCTGAATCCAAAGTATCCTCCGGCATACTGCCGGGGATACAATAAACAAAAACATTTCAATGGTAAAGATATCTCCTATTTCAAGCTAATTATGGGAAACCACTTCAAACCATGAAAATTTCAACTTCAGAATGCAAGTTCAATTTGAACTTAACACTGGGTTCAAAATCAGACTGAATCTAATACAACAAAAGGACAACTTTAACCAAAGTCTAAATTCTTTTGTTAAAATCAACTTTAGATTGAGCCTACAGACTGCAATGGAATACATCTTAGTCAATAATGGGCCAAAGAAGCAAAAAGGTTTGGAACTTTGGAAAAGTTTCATTCTTACATGTATGTAGAATTCACCAGCCCACTGCTTTGCAAACATGCACTGTTATCATACAATATTAGTGCAGTCATTTTATGAAAAATGAACCTCACACAAATTGAAACAGAAAATCTGACTTGTCTGCATTACCAACAAAGGTCTCCTCTAAAACATGTAAAAAGTCCTAAGAAATCTAAGTGGTGGAAATTAGCTCTTTTAAAGGTTTTTCTCAACCATCCATTTTAAAATTGTGTGCGCTATGTATCCTTCATGATCGTCACAGACTGATGAGTATTTTCATATTCCGAACAGAGGAAGGTGAACAGTGGAGGTGTTGTGGATCAGTGGATAAGTCCCTGGACTGTGAACCACGAGGTCCGGGGTTCGAATCCCACCGCAGCACTAGCGTCCTTTGGCAAGACGTTAATCTACATTTGCCACTCTCCACCCAGGTGTTAAATGGGTACCCGGTAGGATGCGAAAGTTAATGTCGTTTGCTTAGCATGTGGCGCTTTACAGCGACTGGCTGGAATACTCCCCAGGGAGCGGATAAAGTGCACACATTGTGAGCGGGCATGTCAGAATCCAATGACCGGGGTAATAATATATCTGTAAAGCGCTTAGAAACACAACCATGTATTAGGCGCTATATAAAAGCGGAATATTATTATTATTTATTATTGAACAGCATACACGCGATTTTCTATAGCTCATGTGTAATCGCTTTCTCACCATTGCAAGATTGTTGTGTAGCATGGGTCCAGTCTTTTAGGGGGCACTGGCTGTCATTAGAGGGAGGCATGGGTCATACCAGGTTGGTGAAGTGCGGAGCATGCCGTTTTTTAAATTTCCAAAGAAGTATTTCCATTTTGGTGTTCACTGCCGTTGTTTTTGTTTATATGTTTGTTTTTGTTCATCAAGAAAAATGCCATTTTGAAAAAAGAAGAAGTTATTAGCAACGATGAGTGCCCCTCAAAATATGCCATATCTCATTTAATCCACCACTTCGCAAATTCACACAAATAAATGAATAAATCTTTGGTTGCAAGACAGGTTTTCCCAAATAAAGGAAGTTAAGTTTGATGGCGGTTACTTTTTCGATATAAATATTTTGTACTTTTTTTAAAATGAAGTTTTATGTTTGGTCATCATGCAGCATCGTACTACAAAATGATGTATTTCATCTAATTCTTCCCCTCTTGTTTCCCCTTTCTCTCTCTCTCTCTCCAATTCTTCCTCTCTTTCTCTCATCATTTCTCTCCTTCTCTCTTCTCTGCCCTTATGCAGTGTCATTTCCATCTTATGTGTTACACGACAAACATATATTTTGAAATGTAATTATTTGCTTTAATCAGAGGGCGTCCTTGTAAGCTGTTGCTCAAAATCACAGATATTCAAATAATAATTTGGTCAACTCGGTTAAGTTAAGCCCAATTTGTAAAATCAGCACTGATTTTCTTATTTACTATATGAATCTATATACCTACCTATTATGCCAGTAGTCTTGACTACGGGACCCCTTCGAGAATTTAACACAAATGAGTCACAATATTGTGCGCACCCCCCGTAATCCTATTGTCCCCTTCACCACTCACGCGCGTCAACACGCCACGGCCATCTTCCTCTTTTGCGAGCAACCCCAAGTAGAAACATGTTGCTTGCAAGGTGAGGGGAAGGAGGGAGGGTCATAGGTAGGTATATAGATTTATATAGTAAATAAGAAAATCAGTGCTGATTTTACAAATTTACTGCAATAAATCATATATACCTACCTATTATGCCAGACCAGCGCCAACTCAAAGACCGGGAGGCATGTTTCAAGCAGAAGGGAATAGGATTACACCGAAGATTACAAAGAAGACACAGCGGCCTTCAAGGTGGCTGACGTAAAAATAGCCTCACCTGCGGGAACATCCCTAAGGTAGCAAGAAATGAAGGAATTGGGCGAACGCCAATAAGCAGCCTTCAAAATATCATCAAGCGCCACACCTTGAAACAGAGCCCAAGATAAGACTTAGTCTTATCAATATACCATTTGAGAGCCCTAACAGGACACCAAACTTTGTCCTCGCGCACTGACGAAAACCCAGAAAGCGGACAAAGAAAAGTCTCAACAGGGCCAGAGGCAGCTTTCTGATTCTTGGCAATAAAAGAAGCCTTAGGAATCAATCTAACGCCTTTTCTCTCCCAGCGAACATGACCAGGAGTAAGGCAGAGAGCATGAAGAGTACTGCGCCTCTGCCCAAAGGCAATAGCTACCAAAAAGAGCGTCTTAACCATAAGATGATGAAGCGAAGCTTCACCTAACGATTCGAAAGGAGGTTTCGACAAGGCCTCCAGGACCTTAGGCAGACTCCAAGACGGCACTAACCTAGAACAAGGAGGTCGTTTCAGAAAGAACGACCGAATCAAACCACTTAACAGCGGGGAATTGGAAATCCCCGCACCATCTGAGAAACCCGAATGAATGGCCCCGATCGCCGACCGGTAGCCTCAGATAGTAGAGATAGATCTCCCTTTGTCAAATAACGAGATTAAGAAATCCGCAATTGAACCAATAGGAGCCTTAGAAGGGGTTTGATTTCTCTCTTTACACCAGAGGAAAAAGACAGAGAGACGGGAATTGTAAATTTCCCTAGTAGAAACCCTACGACTGGACATTAAAAAGTCCGCGGCTCTATCAGAGAGACCCGACTGTCTTGCAGATTCCCTGACTGGGGCCAAGCAGTCAAATGAAGGGACTCCGGACTGTGGTGAAGAATCCCCGAGAGGGGCTGCAACACCAGATCCGCTCTTAGCGGGAGAAGGAACGGTTGAGCCCTTAGGAGGCTCATTAGCTCCGGAAACCAATTTCTCCTGGGCCAAAAGGGAGCTATCACAATCACCCGAGCCCGATCTTCCCTGATTTTCCGCAAGACTCGCGGAATCAGTTGGAAGGGAGGAAAGGCGAATCCTTGAAGGTTCCCCCAGCTGAGGGAGAAAGCATCGAGAGCCCATGCTCCCTGATCGCGAACACGGGAGCAATACTTCGGCAGCTGGTGGTTTAGCACCGACGCAAATAGATCCACTTCCAGCGGACCTAGGCAACTGCGAATGCGGCAAAAGACCTCCGGATGGAGCATCCATTCTGATGGAAGACACCTGCCCCGAGACAGAAAATCCGCAATGAGGTTTTCCCGACCGACGATGGAGGAGGCCACGGGTGTGATCGCCATGCGACGACACCACCTCCACAGCTGAGCTGCTAGGGCACTCAGGGCAGCCGAACGAGTGCCTCCCTGCCGATTGATATATGCCGCCACAGTGACATTGTCCGTGAGGATCAGAACCGAACGACTGAGAAGTCGACTTCTGAAATGGAGCAGGGTCAACAGAACTGCCATAAACTCCAGGACATTGATATGGGAAAGAGTCCCAAGATGAGACCAATCCCCTGCAACCGTGCTGCCGTTGCAGTGTCCTCCCCACCCCAATCGAGAGGCGTCCGTCGAAACTGAGATCGACGGGAGAGGGGTACTGAAGGACCTGCCTCGCGCGTCCAACAAGAGAGAAGAGACTTACTGGTACTGGAATCCAGACCAAAAGAGAGTCTTTTCCCGGCTTGAAAAACCTGAGGAGATGTCTCTGAAAAGGTCTCATGAGGAGCCGGTAGTCCTCTAGAACATCGACTAGACTGGCTAGATAACATAGAAACTGAAGCCACTGTCTGGCCTTGACACTTCTGGCCAGCAAGAGCTTGCGAGCCGCAGAGACAATGGTGAGAATCCTGTTTCGACTGGGCCGAGCCAACTGATTCCGTATGTCTAACACCGCCCCCAGAAAAACTGGGCTGCGAGTAGGAACTAACTCTGACTTTTCCCAATTTATTAGGAAACCTAAGTCTTGAGTAAGAGTGACGAGCAAACGAGTCTCGTCTAGCAAACGATCACGCGACTCCGCAAGAAGAAGCCAATCGTCCAGGTAACAAAATAACCGAAGGCCGCGTCGCCTCAGAGAGGCCGCCAGCACAGCTACAACTTGAGTAAAAACCAGAGGGCCGGGCGCAGCCCGAAGGGAAGAGCGCGAAAACGATAAGTCTCTGAGAGGAAGGAGAACCCCAGAAGATCGCGCGAAGCGCGATGAATGGGAATGTGAAAATACGCGTCCTTGAGATCTATCGAGACCGCGTAGTCCTTCCTCTTGATCAACGGAAGAATGGAGGCAAGAGTCTCCATCCGAAAATGTACTGGAGGAATGAATTTGTTTATTCCTTTCAGGTTCAGTATCAAACGAAGTTTTCCCGAGCGCTTGGGAATAACAAAAATTGGAGAAAGGGAAAGAGACGGCCTGTCTCTTACCCTTTCTATAGCCCTCTTTTCCAACAGAGACTCGATCTCCTTTGAAGCATGAGATCGAGCCAGGGCAGACATGGGAGGTGACCGAATTCTTATAGCCCCTCCGGGGAGCGAAGCGGAAAGATCTATGAAGAATCCGTCTCGCACGATGGAGAGAACAAACGCGTCCCCGGAGATGGACTCCCAAGCGGGGAGAAAGGAATGAAGTCGGCCACCTACCATGACTGGAAGAACAAACGCTCGGGGAAGAACATCAAAACCTAGGCTTGGCCTTATGCAAAGCCGTCGCCTTACCACGAGAACACTGTGTTGACCCGAAGCGGAACCAGCAGGCCTCCGCCGGACAGGGGCCC
Organism: Heliocidaris erythrogramma; assembly: GCA_025617745.1. NCBI lineage: Eukaryota > Metazoa > Echinodermata > Echinoidea > Camarodonta > Echinometridae > Heliocidaris > Heliocidaris erythrogramma. The sequence continues at coordinate 1,170,994 of CM046866.1, read as the reverse complement.
GCGTCGACTTAGAGTGAGTGTGTTAGTCATATCCGAGATCTGCTTTCACGCATCGATCTCTCTCTGAAAAACCGTAGCGAATTTACCACCGAAAAGCGAAGGACCCCGAGACGGGACATCTCGGAGAAGTTGAGCAATGCCCGACTCTCTAACACCCAGTGCCGAAAGAGCCAGGGTCCTGCGACGGAACGTAACCGAAGCAGCTGCAGTGGAAAGCTGCGACCACTGCAAACAAAAAAGAGTATGCAGTAAGTCATCAATAACCAGCTTGTCACCATCAGTAATGTTCAACTCCTCCGCCCTGGACCTAAGGTCGGAGAGAAACCCTTGAAAAGCCGCCAAACGCATACCTGCCCTAACCTGGTTTTCAACATTAAACCAAAGCTTATCCTCCGTCTCATAAGCAACGGAGGTTAGCGGATTAGTCGCCCGCAAGCGACGACCAACTTCTAAAATCTCTGGAGAAAGAGTCTTAGCTTTGAAAAAGCTGTCTTGATCCTGAGAACCGAAGGCAAAGGCCTTACCCTTAACCGAAACAGGGCGCTTAACCAACAGCGCAGCCTCAATGCGGTCATACTCCAGCTTGAATTCCTCCTCGAAGGAAATACCCTCGGAGGAATCCTGCTGCCTGAACCAACGCGAAGTCGAACCCTGCGCGCGGGCTGACTGAAATTCAGGGAGATATTTAGACAACAAAGCAATCGCTTCCACCCCACACAGGGCGAGCGATTGAGACTCCGCCTGCCCAAGCGATTCAGAAACCGAAGCTTGAGAGGCCGCCTCTAAGTGGAATGAGACAAAGGACCGCTAACAAAGGACGCAGCAGGCGGAGCCTCCCATGGTTCAGCAAAAGTCTCCTCGCCCGGCGGCGCCCCGAGGGCCGCGGGAATAGGAGGCACATGCGAACCCGACTCAGACAAAGACGACTCAATCACAAAAGGCTGATTAGTCTCAAAGCCAGACCCCTGAATAGGGACAGAAGCAAGGGTTGAAGTACCCGGTACAAAGGACCAACCCTGATTCTGAGCAAAAGCCCGCATCATGCTGAACATATCAGCTTGAGAGGAGCTAGCCGGGTTAGCCAGGCCAGACGGGCCAGAGGCCGGCAAAGCCTTGCCCCTTTTTGCCTTTTTCCTGGCCTTCTTCTTGGCTGGCTCGACAAAATTAGCCGAAACCCTTTTATTAGAGCGCTTATTCGGATTCGTTCGGATCCCCAAAGCCGCTTCGGAAACACGAACCGAACCCTCCGCGGAGGGACGCTCACCTCTCTCAAAGGGAGTAGTGCGCTGAGGGTATGAACCCAAAGTCTCGCACAAATTACCCATATTGGCTGAGCAAGAAGATGCGATAGCCATGGGTTGGGAGCTAAAAGCACCCAGTGCGGGGGCAGACCGAGATGACTCGGTATGTGCCCGTTGACTACTAAAGGCGTGTGAACCCGCTATTGAACCGCTAGGGAGCGGCAATAGGAGAGCACTAGTAGTCACGCACTCAGGTGAAAACACCTGTTGCTCCGAAGAGCGTCCATAATTGTTAGCTCGAGCATTCCCATCAGCTGGCAATGTAGACAGCCCGGGAAGTACTCGTTCCCCCATATGGCATCAGCCGGTGGCTAGGGTTTGTGAACCCAGACCAACATGGACTTCTGTTTCTTGACGACCGGGGGATTGGATTCGAGATATTCAAACCACTAGAATCTAACGCCACCCACCCCGAAGCCACGGGCCTCGGAGTTGACAATCCAGAATCAGTTAACGCCACCCGCCCCGAAGCCGCAAGCTCCGAGACTGGCAAACTCTGCAGGGAAACACCACTAGGCAACTTACCCGTAGCCCTCCTCCCTCCCCCATGTACCGAAGTACTCGGGAGAGTTCTGGAAGACCGAGTCGTCTTGCTAGACGACTCTTCGGAAGAAGCAGGTCTCCGTGACCTAACTGCTTCTTCTTCCGAATTCATAACACTGCAATAAAACAGACAATAAAGTATACTTTTCAAAATAAGAAATACTTTAACTGAATGCAGTAAATAAAACTAAAGTTTATTTGGGAGATAAAAAAAAATTTCCACAGCCAAAAACCGTAAGAACATACACCGAACCGAAAGGCTCGGTGACAAACGGAAACACCCGCAAACACACAGAAATATCTACGTGGGGCTGACCGTGAAAGCGAAAAATAAATGCCAAGAAAAGGAATAAAAAATCCCTTGCAATCGGCAAGAGTGACTACTACTACTAATAATAATATTGGGTATTTATATAGCGCTCGTATCCACCAATGCCTGGGCGTTGTGGCGTGCGCCTGTAATCCAGCTACCAGTGGAAGTTATAAACTGATTCAGCGGACCCAGGTTCGAGACTGAGTCACGTCTTTCGGATGGTGACGTTAAAGGTCGGTCCCAGACGTAAATAATCATATCTGATTGATACACGTCTGTAAAACCCAATTACACACACACACACACACCAATGGTGCTCAAGGCGCTCCAATATTACCCTGGCTTTAGCCGAGCTGCCATATAAGGCGCTCAAAGCATTTCAAGGAATAAATTCCTACCAGGTACCCATTTACTACACCTAAAACTACACCTAAAACACAAAGTACTATAATCTAAGAGAATATAGGTACCTAAAAGTGCTTTAAAGATGTGAAAAAGCACGCCTAAAAGATACTAAAAAGACCTGATTTCAGGAGCGCTGAACTAACTCGTCGGGGGCGAACAAGAAAGAGGAAGATGGCCGTGGCGTGTTGACGCGCGTGAGTGGCGAAGGGGACAATAGGATTACGGGGGGTGCGCACAATATTGTGACTCATTTGTGTTAAATTCTCGAAGGGGTCCCGTAGTCAAGACTACTGGCATAATAGGTAGGTTTATTGCAGTAAATACAGTACATGTTGCTTTGTTGGACAACCACACAACAAAATGATGTGCATCAGAGTGTGTCCAACTGAAACTGAGTTGATCAATCTATGTGTATAGTTGATACTGTTTTTTCTTACAATGTACGTATAATGGCCAAAAAATGGAAAATGATCATCACAGATTTCGGTATTTTTCAATAATTTCCACCACTCAGATTCCTTAGGACTTTTTGTATGTTACAGAGGTCATATTCATGAGACTAGAACAGTTGAAATATTTTCTGTTGCAATTTGTGTGAGGTCATTTTCGTAAAAGTACTAGACTATATTGGTACTGAGTTATTTTATTGTTGGTATATTTTCCATACATGTAGCTTAATAGTGTAAATTATGAATCTTGAATCGAATGAATCTTGCTCTTTCAGGCATGAAAAGTAATATGACCATAGATTTTCAAAATCTGAAATATTTGTAGAAATATGAATAATTTATTCATCAATAATACTAGAGTTTGTTACATGGATTATTTTCCTCCTATAACGAATTGAAGCTTATTCTTAGAAGTATGATATGAGTACTACAATACATATATTATGTGCTTGTTATTAAATGTATTAGTATCCTCCATTTTGACACAAAAAACTACCGAAAATAGGGTGAATTTCTTATTATGGAGGTAAGCCTTTACATTGTTCAGTTTAGTGTGGGGCTTCATCTTTGTTCCATATCAATGGGCAAATCATTCAAAATGTCCGCGTGCAGGAAATGTCCATTCAGACAATGTGTAGTGAGCAAATTAATGTACATAACTGTACAAAATAGGGGTGGGAATTTCGGGTATTTTTATTTTCAGGCGGGAACCCGGTTACCCGAAAATCAGTAAACAAATTTAACCCCTAAAAGATATATAAAGTGGACAAAATGTCTAAGATTCACGGTTTCCTGCTGCCGAGAAAATAGAGGACATGATTTTAAACACATGAGACTGATTACAGTTATTTTTTTAAGAGTAAGAATTGTCATTAAAATGTCAACAAAATTAGTGCAAATGCTTCAGCACTGCAAGTGGTAAACAACAGTAAAATAACTAACAAATTCAAATCCTTACAAGAATGATAGAATTTAATTCCAGGTTTTCGATTTCCAAAGTTTGTTTTACCTATTTTGGTTTCTGCAAAAGTTAAAAACTATATGGTATTTGACTTTACAGGGCGCTGGACCACTGTAAATCTCAAGACTGTGATTCAGCTACATACATGTAGCGCTCTGTACTTTCGTAAGCATAAAATCTGGTAGGGAAACGGACTATTAAGTCCCAAATGATGGATTTTAGTAAGTGTTCGATGATTAATTGCTATTGATGACTGATATCACTTGTAACAATTATGAATTAAATGGGTTTTAAGCCACTCTTAGAACTCTTTCCTCATGATCAGTCCCACATGTTAAAAAGCCGTGTATTTTCGGGAAACGGGTTTCCAATTTTTTTACCCAGGACTCTGAGCTCTCAGGCCCGACCAGATTACCCAGATTTTAGTCCCAGGCCTAGTACAAAATAAGGCAAATGTAAGTAAAATAAGGTAGCTAGCAGGATTTGTCCTCCATGTGCATTTGTCTATATGCAGTCATTATTCAAATCATAAACCCCAAATTATGTTGGGAATAAGACCTCACCCATTTTTTGTAGTTGTTGAAAAATTGCTTTCCCATTAATTATTCCAAAATTTATGCAAATTATATTCATAAATATACATGTTTTTTAAATAACTGAATAAAGCAGAGCAACTGGGGAATTGTACTTTGTGCAGGATGTTCTTTAGAAACCTAGTTATAAACACTTATGACATTAATTGTTTTCTGAATTTATCATTGTACAGGTATTCTATTTTAATTGTTCGTGTCATGTATTTCATAATTATGCTATTCAAGGCTTTCACTTTGAACAATATTGGTGAAAACGTTATCAAAGACAGGTTAATTAACCCTGAAATAATGACTGATTTGCAAATTCAAAAGAAATTTACAGTTTTTCATTTGTTTTGTGCACCAAGTCCAAAAAATTCACAATTTTCCATTTGACATAAGGTCTCAAGTCACATAGGAGTTTACCTGATTTTTCGGATACTTGGTGTCATAAGGAGCATAAGACTTGAATGTTAAAAGCCATGAAACTACACAGCAAAATTTTTCCCATGATGTGTAGTGACCACAAATAATTGGGGGGGGGGGGGGGAGTGTGGAGCGGTGATAAAACAAACACGAGTCAAAAATGGTTAGGGCTTTTGGGAATCAAGAATATAGAGGATCTCTCACAAAAATGATATTGGTAGAGAATTAGTATTTTGTATTGTTCAGCAGAAGAAGTATTTGTTCACACAGAAAAACATTATATCCAAATATTTCTTATCTTTAGGTAGTACCTTGCTCAGGTAGTAGAATTTTTGGTAGTTTTAATAAAATTTGTAATGGCATGTAAACGACTGATATTACCTTGAAGCATTACATGTGGGTCCACTTGAACAAGGTTCCACTAACATAGCAGCTACCTAATGCTACCTCTAGTAAGAGTATGACTCACCTTGGATGTCTCTCTATGTGGTCTCTCCAATGTCCCATGCTACAACTAGGGTGACATAAGGTTTGCCTGGTCACAAGGGTTGGAGGTTCTTCTATGCACTCACTTTCACTAGAAGAAAATCAACATGGATTTGCAGATATGTATTCAATGAAGTGATTGTAATTCCTTTAAAAATATCTAAATCCTTAAATCCCACATAGGATTTTAAGAAGTAGGTTGGAGTTTCCAATTGTTATGTAATGTAAGAAGTCATTGGAAAATGCACATGCTAATTATTAAAAGTGTGTGACACTCATTGGTCATAAAACTATTTTTCTTTCTCTTTTTTTTTTTTTAAACCAATAAATCATCACAGTGTATGGTCAATTCTTATAATTTTCTATGCATTCCTAGTAAAAACTGATAATCTCAAATACTGAATCATTTCCATTGCCCAAACAGCATCACACGACTTGTTCTAAAAGCTGCCACCATCTTGTTTAATGACGCTCAGCCTAGGGTAGTATGTTACTGACCATCACACCAAAATGATTTTGTACAGGTCTACTTCTGGTAGACACAAGATGGTGACACACAATGGTGAACGGTGGGGTACTAGTATTTCATACCACTGACCTAGTGAAAAGACCCTTGGAGAACTCCCTGTAGTCAATGGTGTTGTTGGAGTCTTTGTCCAATCTCCTTGCAAGGACTTCAAGCTCAGTGGCATTGCAAGGAGCATCCAAATCCTGCATACCTGCAGTTAGTGAAACAAGCATTAGGGAAAACCATTTAATCACTCTGTTGAATTGGAATTTTAGAGGTATGGTAGCTGATTCTGTAGTTACTGTAACTCCATGTAAATTACTTCGAACTCTTTACGTATGGATGGTCAACTAATACACTTATTTTCATTTCATATCATATACTGATCTTATCAAAGTTACTTTTTATATAACTGCATTCTTTACGGCCTTATTTGCACTGAAAATAAACTCTCAGGCCCGTACCGTGGACTAACTTCTTTGTAAACTTGACTTTAGACGGATATTAAACCCAACACAAGGTTTAAATTTTAGAAAAAAATGGATCTATGTACTTACGTTTCTTTCCATCGTCATACATGTTTTAGCACCAAGTTTAAAATTCATACCTCAAATGGTTCTTGAGTTATCACAAGAACGAGGCTAACACCTAAAATTTCAGAAAGTGACCTCTGTTGCCTTTGACCTACGTACCCTAAAATCTAATCAGATTGTCTTCATATGGTGATACATACTACCACCAAGTTTGAAGTGGTTCTTGAGTTCTCACGAAAACAAAAAAGCGGGATGGACGGTCAACACGAAAACATAACGCCTCCGGCATAAAAATGCGTATGGGACTAGAATCTCCATGTACATTAAAAATGAGCATCTTATGTTCTTCTTTTATTAAGATAATAAAATATCGAATCATATCGGAATATGTGTTAAAGTGTACCAATCGCCTGAAAAAAATAATTTGTGCACAGCTAGAAAGTATAAAATCAAGCACAGATAACTTAGGTCAAGAGTTAAAGAGTATGAAGGAAATAAAGGATAACATGAAGGTGGGGGCGCGGAAGCCGTATCGGATTTCGGTTCCGCGCAAGCCCGTACGTTTGCGTCATGCAGTTTCCTCATGAGTCATGAGCCGCTTTTACGCTTATAATTAAACTTGCAATATCGCTCCATAAAAGTAATATTTGAAGCTAATATAACGACTTGGAACCTCTAACATACATAGCAAAAATACTTTTTAATGATTGGTACCCTTTTAAATCATTATTTCCGATGCTAAGTTACTGACTAGAAGTTAGTACATCACACTTGTGAGCTCATGAATGTCTATATGCCGTACACGTACGTTGATAATAGCAAAGGGTATCGTTACATGTCAGAATAGCACACACTAATGGTTTGAAAAAAAAGAAGTCTCATTCGTGTTTCTGGGGCCGGGTTCACAGGTGCTGTGGTACGAATAAAAAGACGCACCCCACTCACATCGAAATCGTCAATGACTGTACAAACGGCCCGATATACATCTTTACTATGCTCCTATTTGTGTGTGCAGTGAATGCATTCTCCAGCTGAATGAGTTTTGTCCATTTAGGCATTGCAAAATTTGCTTGTTCGTTTTCTTTGTTTTAAATGCATGAGCTTTAGGTCATTATAGCTGATATCTAGATACTGTACATCATACAATTTACTGAAAACTACTAACAAGACAAATTTGGTGCCTCCAAACTTCACATGAGATTACCTGCTTTAAATTCATCATAAGAGAGGACGCCATCTCCATTTTTATCAAACCTCTGATAAAGTTTTTTAGCTTTGAGGTTGTTGGAAGCTAGCCATCGATCCATTCGGTCCAAAAAGTTCTGGTAGACGTCTTTCTGGTCCGTTATCATGGCACATGCCTTGTTCAGTTTCAGCTGAGAATGAGAGCAAATTCAGTGGAAAGAAGCCAAACATTAAAAGAATTAAGTTGTTGTAGTTGATGATGTGGTTGCACAATGTAGTTTGAGGCTATTTTCTACTCACAGAGTCTCTAGACATTGCAGGATTTTAGACATTAGTGAGAAAATGGTGTCAAATTCCCTGTGAGATTAGACGATTATGTGTCAAGCCAAAACGAAGGAAAATTTTAGAAACAATTAAATTCTCTTGTCAATCTTGGAAATCACACCCCTTTCATACCTTAAATGTAGTCTGTTATTCAGCAGTCTTGGAAAATTACAGGACAAATTTGTTTGTTACCCAACTGAGGTGGACTTGAGGTGGACTTGAAGAGGGTACAAAGGAGTTTCTTTAGACAAGAAGCAGTGGTCTCAAGACACTTTTTGCATTACTTACCATCTGTCTTTAATAGTGTTTGTTTTAAAGCCTTTCTCATCCTTCTATTATTCCCAAAAGCTATTCAGTGTACTGTAAGTGAATAATGTCAGACATTTTCAATAATAGGATCAACCATGCCTGTCACCTTTGAGTCAATGTCAGGATAAACTAGATGTATTCTCGACTGCGTGCAGTCAAATTTATGCCTCCGCCCTTGCCAGATCAGAAATATATCGCAGGTTCATGTTGATTTGTTTTAAATTTTGATTGAACCAGAATAACAAGCCTCTAAATTACATGTTAATTGACCTCTTTGACATTTGGCCTTACACCTTAGAACTTTATGTCCTCCTAGTCATGAATACAAAATAGTTGAGACATGGTGATACCACACTCAGGTAAACCAGAATAAAAAGCCTCTAATTACAGGTTAATGTTAATTGACCTCTTTGACATTTGACCTTACACCTTATAACTTTATGTCCTCCTAGTCATGAATACAAAATAGTTGAGATATGGTGATAACACAGGTAAACCAGAATAAAAATCCTCTAATTACATGTTAATGTTTTTTTTCTCTTTCACCTTTCCAGGCATTTATTCTTTCTAATCATATCAATCTAATAACATAATGCACAACATAAAATGAGATATTTCTTATACATTAAGTATACATATTTAGGGCATCCGGAAGCTGATACAATTTCTTCTTACACATTTTTACCAAAGCATTATTTGTGTCCAGGCGTATTTTTAGTTCTTGTAAAAACATATACCATAAATTTTCTTTTCTTCCTTCTTTACCGGTGTTGTTTCTAAAAATTATCATCTTGTATATACTCCAAAAAGCAATGGTTAAAATATCATCAAGATTATTTTCTTTTTGCATTTTTAATAATGAAGAGATGTCTATTTGCAAATCAATGTTATAAACATATTTTACCAGATCAGCAAATTTCTTAAAAAAAGGAATGTTCATTGTACATGTCAAAAATGCATGATTCAAGTCCTCCTGACAACCACATGTTTCACATAGATCGGTATTAGAAAGCTGCTAAATAAACAGTTTCCTTCTAACCGGTAACAAATTATAAAGCAGCTTAAAGTTGAACTGCCTCAATTTATTTTCCTTTGTGCCAATCATGTTCCTTTGAAAAACAAGTTTCCAATTTACATCATTATTTAATTTATTTACCCAATATCTGGGTCCCTCTACAGAATATTTTTCCTGGATCAAAATAGAGTAAAATTGTTTACTTGTTAAAAGCTGAACATGTTTTTCATTTTTACCTACTGTAATGGTTGGAATAACTAAGTCAATAGAATCTTTCAGATTGTTCAACCATACCTTTGGAATTGCATTTCTTAATTTAGCATAATCAAATATCATTGTTCCTTTTGTTTTTGTGCCATATATTTTTTCAATGAGCATTTGTGTTGGTTTAAAATAACCTTTCAAACATATGTCATTTAGGTAAACAATATTTTTTTCATACCACTTTTTATAAAAGAATGGTAGATTATCTACAGTTACAAATTGGTTAAACCATATAATCTGATTATCAGAATAAATATTACTTTTACAATTCCTCTTTCTGATTTCGAACCATGCTTCAAGCATTTCTAAGTAAAATCTTGGAACTATGGATGCAAAATATGTCCCCATTATCTTTAAATCAACAGAGCAGTTCAAAAGCAATTTAAAGCCCCCAAGAGCTTCAAAGTATAAATTCGCCATGTCTTTCCAAGTGCCATCTGTTTCATCCAATATCCTTCCTAACCATTTAAGTCTGAAACTGTATATAAATTTTCTAATATCACTCATCTTAATTCCTCCATAGTCGTACTCTTTAATAATTGTTTCTTTTTTTACTTTATTTACTTTGGCATTCCATAAAAATTCATATATAATCTTTTCCAATTGTCTTATGACATCCAATGGTACGGAACAAAACATTAACAGATGAACTATCTTTGAAATCAGTAATGTCTTAATTATAATTACCTTTCCTATGAGAGTCAAATTTCTTCTCCTCCAATTATCTGTCAGCCTTTGTATTTTTTCTAATTTGGATTCCCAGTTTAACTTTGCTACCAAGTTTGTGTCTGTACCGATATAACATCCAAGATATTTTATACATCCTTCTTTCCAAACAAGCCCAAATTCGTTAAAATTCCATTTTTTATCTCCTGGGCCAAGCCATTTCAAAATTGTTTTTTCTTTATTTATGACTGGGCCAGCAACTCTCCCAAAATCCTCGATCTCTTTTATAATATGTTGCAAAGAAGATTCTTCAGTAAAAAATACTGAAGTGTCATCTGCATATTGTAAAACCTTCACCTCTCTTTGTTTTTCATTTACCCCAAACCTAACCCCTTTAATATTTTCATTATTCCTTATTCGATCTGCCATGACTTCTACTGCCAAAATGAATAATATTGCCGACAAAGGACAACCTTGTCTTATTCCGCGACCCAATTCAAACCTGTTCGTTTTCCATCCATTAACCAATACTAAACTATTCACTTCTGTATACATCAGTTTTATCCAATTACAAAAATCTACTCCAAAATTAAACACCTTTAAACACTCTTCAATGAAATCAAGTTCAATAGTGTCGAATGCTTTACGGAAATCTATTAACATCATAGCACCTTTATTTCTTTTTCTGTGCATATATTCAAAAATATCTTGTGTCAATCTAATATTAAAACCACTTAGTCTTTTCTTAACATATCCGACCTGATTTTCATGTATTAATCTTGGCACCACTTTATGCAACCTATTAGCTAGAGCTGCAGCCATGATTTTGTAGTCATAATTTAATAAGGTTATCGGCCTCCAGTTTTTCAAATCTTCAATTTCCCCTTTTTTATAAATCAAAGTAATAATGCCTTGTTTTTGCGTTTCTGACATATTTCTATTCACAAAATTCTCATTTAGTGCACTGACAAGAATAGATTCGATGTCATCCCAAAACTCTTGGTAAAATTCAATCGGGAGACCGTCCCCACCTGGAGCCTTCTTCTTTGGCATTTTAAAAGCAGCTTTACGGCATTCTGTATTACTAAGCAACCCTTCACACTTTCGTTTGTCTTCCTCATTCAACTTATTGACCTTGCTCTTATTACAATATGTTTTAACCTCATGTCTCAGTATTCCTTTACTTGTATACAAGTTTTTATAAAAATATGAAACCTCTCGCAAAATATCATTATGATTTTGAATAACTTTTTTACCTTTTTTTAACTTTAAAATATGTTTCCTTTCACCATTCTTCTTTTCTAAACTCATGAAATACTTTGTGTTTCTTTCACCGTCCTCTAACCATTTGATACGTGATCTAATACTAGCACCTTTACATTCCCTTTTGTAAATATTTTCAAGTGCACTTTTAATTTGAATATATTTTCTTTTCGTTACATCATTCATCCTAACCTGATTATCTATCTCTTCACTTAAATGTGACAATTGTTCTTGTAAGTTTTTCTTTAATGTTTGAACCTCAGAATTAAGTCGTTTACAATATTTTTGCGTATATTCACGACATTTAATTTTTATCAGTTCCCATCTATCAGAAAAACTAATCGGCAGTTTTTCAATCCTTTCAATAATTTCTCTTACTTGGTTCTTATAACTCATATTGTTCAAAACTTGCGTATTCATTTTCCAGTATCCAGGACCCTTTTTTATTTTACCAAATACAAGTTTCAAAAATATAGCATTGTGATCACAACGCACACTTGGGCGTATATCATTACACATTACTCGTGCTTTTAAATTTTTATCAATCAACCAATAATCTAAACGCGAAGCAATGTTTAATGATAAATTTCTCCAAGTAAACTGTTTTTTTGTGGGATACCATATTCTCCATATATCACACAACATTAATTTTTTAATAAGTTTTTTAAAGTTTTTTTGAGTTTTATAATAAAGTGTTCTGTCTCCTTTGACATCTTTATTTGGAGACAACACAGAGTTAAAATCGCCTCCAATAACTAATTCAAAATGATCAAGCTTGTTTGTTTGTATCCAAATTAGCAGTTTCTTGAAGAAATTTTCCCTATATTTCTTTTCAGTGGGTGCATAAATATTCACAATGCATGCCTTAAAATCAAATAACTTTGCATTAATCATAATAGCTCGTCCATCTGGACCATGAATAACACTCTCAATAATAAGCGGGAGGTGCCTCGAAATGAGGATTGCCACCCCTCTGGAATGGTTTGCTCCATTTGAAAAATAACATGGACCTTTCCATTCATTCTGTATAATCTGAAGAATATTATCTGTAAAATAAGTTTCTTGAAGTAGTAGAATTTCAGCCTTTTGACATCTACACCATGCAAATATAGTATCTCGTTTACTTTTGCTTCTTAACCCTCTGCAATTTATACTAAGTAAATTACACTGTTTATTTTTACTAAATAACATCCTTCCAGCTATTTACAAATAAGATTATTTACATAAACATGACATTGTTGACGAATAAACGTTCATTCATCTCTTCTTTGGATGTTTTTGGTTTGACTTTTGTTTTCGCTTCTGCAGTTTAGCCTTATTTCCTTTAGTGAGTTGTTTCGGAAGTTCTGGTGATTCCACCGATATTTCAGAGATCTCTAGTTCTTCATCATCATCGCTAGGGACGTCATCGCTAGGATTTTCAAGCGTGCAGTCTATTTGTGAATCAAGTTTGTCGGTGGTTTCATCAGGTGTAACAATAACATCACGCGTAACGAGCGATGGAGCTGAGCTATACGTGTCATTGGCCGACAACTGCTGTAATGCATCGCAATCCCCTTTCAGGAACTGAGTAATCTTTGCCTGCGCTCGCGTCTGGTTGTCAAGGGAAACTGAACAATGTGCTGGTTCTGTAGTTTGGCGTCCTGTCGAGATCAGCTGTTCGATCGCTTTCTTTGATGGAACTGTGTGGGCTGCTGTAGGCATTGAGCTTCCGCTGTCACGTTCGTCTTTCGGCAAAGTGGACGGGGTCTCAAATGAACATTGTTGCTGGAGGTGCCCTGGCTGTTTACATCTGCGACATACAAAGGGGCTGCTGCATTGCGAGCGGTGATGACCAACCTTCAAACATTTCGAACAAACAGGTGTTTTATTGGTGGCTGCAGGAATCTGCCCGTAGTGGAAAACTCTGGCTTTGAATATGCCAAAATTCATGTTTCTTGGTAGGGGGGTAGATGGTTGTTGTACATACACGATCCTATCTCCGGTGAGGCAATCAGTCAATTGCCCATCAACTCTTAGTCTCTGGTATATTACCGACCCCACAACCTTATATTTCAATTTTTCTAACTCGTCTATAATTAGCGAGTTGTGGGCAGAAAGCGGCACGTCTTTGATGAGAAGACGCAATGTGTTTTCTTTGCCGTCAACAAGAAATGGGTTTGTATCGTAAACGGCCACATTTGCATTCCTGACATCGACACCTTTCGTAATGAGTTTAATTCTCGTTTCTTGTGTTTCTAAGTAAAGTCTCCACAAACCTCCTATTTTTTGTACCCCTTTTATTTCACGACCTGGTGCACTACTGAGTAGGCATTTGTACATGTCTTCATTTGTCATTATTTTTTCGTCTACCAATGGAATGTCTTTATGTTTGATGAATACGGGCTTACCTCCGAGGGGTTTCGCAAACGGGAATTCATGCCCAGCCTTCTCGGCATATGTCGTATTCACTGTGTCCATACGTGTCGCCATTTTCATCAAGCAGACTTCAAAGTTTGCTTAAATAAAATCCAGACCAAGATTTTCCTTAAAATCCACACATATCAATACGGCAAACGTTGATAAAGATGTTGAGATCCTTTAAAGCGTTCGATGGTATCCAATTCCGAAGATTTTACACGATTTTTATCCAATTTGTAGGAGAGAACGTAAGAAGCGTCTTGACACTTCAAAGCACGCCCTCTTTTTCTTTACATGTTAATGTTAATTGACCTCTTTGACATATGACCTTACACCCAAAAGTCTGATCATTTTATCTTCTCCTAGTCATGAATACAAAATGAAGGTAAAAAAACATTAATTTCACATGTATGTATACACCGGCCTGTATAATGACCTGTCACCTTTTACCTACAGGTACGTGAACAAAAATCTGATCAGTTTGTCTCATTATTGTGATTATACTACTTCCAAGTCTGAAGTTAATGGATCAAATGGTTCTTGAGGTATATGTTAAGGCTAAAACCTGCAATTTCAGAATTGACCTCTATGACCTTTGACCTACGTATCCCCAAATCCAATCAGATCTTCTTTCTATGGTGATCTAGTACCAAGTTTGAAGTTCACACCTCAAATGGTCCTTGAGATATCACGTTTAACAAGGCTAACACCTGCAGTTTCAGAAATTGACCTGTGACCTTTGACCTTTGACCTTTGACCTACATACCCCAAAATCTAATCGAATTCTCTTCCTATGCTGATACATACTAGCGCCAAGATTGAAGATCATACCTCAAGTGGCTCTTGAGTTATCGCAAGAACGAAGCCAACACCTGAAATTTCAGAAATTGGCCTGTGACCTTGACCTTTGACCTACATACCCCACAATCTAATCAGATCGTCTTCCTATGGTGATACATACTAGTACCAAGTTTGAAGTTCATACCTCAAATGGTATGAGTTATCGCTAGAAAAAGGCTGACGCCTGAAAAGGTAGTAGTACGGGTGTAGTCGGTGAACATTCAAAAAAGTATAAATGCTGACATCATAGCTCGTAGGAAAATATCACCAGACAACCCTCAAAAAAAAAAAAATGGAAACGCCCCCTCCCAAGAAGGTGGTAGGGCCTAATTGAAACAATTTCATTTTTATCTTTTGTAGTCAAAATCTTATCTTTTGTTACTTTTAATGAAAAACTATAAAGTGTGCACCGCATAAAATCTCTTTGTTTAAAAAATAACTCATGTGTTAGAAGGGGACGCCCTTTCTTCAACTTGCTCCACTAGAAAAAATGCTTCGGGCATTATGGGCCTCAGGCTTTAGTGTGCACCATATAATTAGACTTCCATGTTTCAAAAAACGGTCAGCGTTCCCCATTGCCAATACATCGGTTTAGTGGCAAAATTAACCGGGGGGGGGGGGGGGGGGGCTGAGCTGCATGGGTGGACCACCCCCGCCCAACGGTGATGATGATGATGCTCTGATAAAATACTTATTAACATGTTGAAAATGTATGAAATAAAACTTTAAAATAAGTTCCCCATTTTTTTTTTTTTTTTGGGGGGGGGGTGCATGGGGCTACAGACCCAGTGCATCGGTTTATTACAATACACATAGAAGAAGATAAGGCATTACCCTTTTCCTTTTATAAGATAAACTATTAAAAACTTATTGTATCCACTTATTTTACCTTTTTTACGTTATTGTCGGTCTATCGGACCCTTCTACCTATCAGACCCCTACTGAACCTTCGGACTATCGGACCCATTTGCCGATTCGGTCTATAGAACCTTCTGTCTATCAGACCTTCTGACTATCGGACCCCGTTGGACATTCGAGAACCTTCGGTCTATTGGACCCTCTCGTACATTCGGTCTATCGAACCTGCTATCTATTGGGTGTCGGTCTATCGGACCCGCTAACTATCGGACTTTCTAGCTATAGGGCTGTAACCATCTAATCAGATCATCTTCCTATGGTGATACATACTAGTACCAAGTTTGAAGTTCATACCTCAAATGGTACGAGTTATCGCTAGAACAAGCCTAACACCTGAAATGTCAGAAATTGGCCTCTGTGACCTTGACCTTTGACCTACGTACCCCAAAATCTAATCAGATCGTCTTCCTATGGTGATATACTAGCACCAAGTTTGAAGTTCATACCTCATGTGGTTCTTGAGTTATCGCTAGAACAAGAGAGTGGGACGGACGGGCGGACGACCCGAAAACATAATGCCTCCGGCACCACCTTCGGTGGGCGGAGGCATAAAAAGTAGGTAGTTGATTTGACCATGACACTTACATGACAGTTTTAGATGGCAGTATTTCCTGACACCTCTCTGTTATAAATAAAAATACTTTGTACAATTACCTAAAGGGACATTTTGCAATGACCTGTGCATAAAAGACTTAAATTTTGTTGTATGTGTCTTACCTATGCTGTAACCAATGTCTGAACATAAAAGCATCAATAGTTACAGGGGTGGCAAAGTTTTCAACTTTTCATGACTTGCATTTATGTACATGTTTTAACCTCCGTACAAATGGCTTAGGATCTCTTCTATCAAATGACACCAAAATATCTCACAATATTTCACACTTTACGCGAGCAAAAGCCAATTTTGTGAAAGGGTGCAAAATCCAACTTCTTGACAAGAAATTATATATTGGCTCTGGCTGGTATCAGCCTAGCTGAGAGTCATGAAAAGGCTTAGAAATTTCCATAAATAAGCAAGAGACAATTTTGAAATTACAGGTTTTGATCTTTGTATCCGTATACATCCCATATAAATCCGATGCTTGATTGAGCAATTAACTACTTTGTTGAATGTTTAAAAATGTAACTTTTGCGAAGTCTTTTAATTTCATTTGGCTTGCTCAATCTATCATAAAGTTTGATGGGATACATACATTGAAAAAAAATTAGTTCTTTCTTTCATAAATCGTCTTCTAATGATCAGAATATAAAATTTCTAAGTCTTTCAATGACTCTCAATAGACCTGTTTACTATTAAACAGGTCTATTGAGAGTCATTGAAAGACTTAGAAATTTTATATTCTGATCATTAGAAGACGATTTATGAAAGAAAGAACTAATTTAAGTGATTCAAATTTTACATGTATGCATACTTTTGAAACAAAGGTTGTTCTTGACAACCTGAAAGCTTGCCAGAGGCTTGTCAGACATAGCAACAAGTAATGTATGCAAACTGGATTCCAAGTATTGTAGTTCATTCATTAATAACAGGTTAATAGAATGCCTGGTTACTAGGTCCCCAGGAAAGAATTATCCATAAATTTGAATCACTTAGTAAACAGGTCTATTCATTTGACAGAAGGGACCCTGAGCTAACCACACGAACGTCCATTGCCGCGTAATGCAAATGTATCCCCCGGCACTGGCAGCGATTCGAAGGAGGGACAAAGAACCCCCCCCCCCCCCCCCCTCAAACAAAAGGATGGCGTAGAGATTGCCACCAGTGGCCCGGAATATTGTCAACACTAGGAGCAGCATCACCAAAACAATGTGTGTAGATTAGAGTATAATGCATCTCTATAGAAAATTCGAAAGAAATCTTTCAAGAAATGTGACCTCAGAACGCACACATTCACAAGATATCCACTAAAATATGACCTTTGACCCTATGAAAGACGGAACACTAGGGGCAACATCACCAAAAACTGTAGAGGTCGAAAGTAATCTATGATGGACCTCCATACAAAATCTGAAAGAAATCAGTCAACAAATGTGTCCTCCAGAATGCATCCAACCAAAATATGACATTTGACCCTGCAAAAAGCAGAACACTGGGGGCAGCATCAGCAAACACTAAAGTGGTGTAGATTTCACTAAGACACACGTCCATATAAAATTTGAAAGAAATCTGGCAAGAAATGTGGAAGTTAGAAGCACACAAAAGACATATATGACCTTTGACCCTATAAAGGACGGAACATGAGGGCAGCATCACCAAAAAGTAAAGATGTGTAGATTATACCAAGTTACATCTCCATACAAAATTTGAAAGAAATTCATTACGAAATGTGGCCTGCAGAGTGCACTCACGCCATCCTCCAAGTATGACCTTTGATCCTATAAAGGTTGGGACACTGGTGGCAGCATCACCAAAAACTATAGGAACGTAGACTTTACCAAGATACACTTCTATACAAAATTTGAACGAAATCTGTCAAGAAATGCAGAAGTAAGAGTGCAAGAAATGGACAAATGACCTTTGACCCTATAAAGGACGGAACAATGAGGGCAGCATCACCAAAAAGTAAAGATGTGTAGATTATACCAAGTTACATCTCCATACAAAATTTGAAAGAAATCCATCTAGAAATGTGGCCTACAGAGTGCATGCACTCACGCCATTCTCCAAACTATGACCTTTGACCCTATAAAAGACGGGACACTGGTGGCAGCATCACCAAAAACTACAGGTGTTTAGACTACACCAAGAGACACCTTCATGCAAAATTTGAACGAAATCTGTTGAGAAATGTGACCGGCAGAGTGCACACAAGAGTGCACATAAGACATCTATCAAAATATGACCTTTGACACCGCTTGTCTCGAATGGGTGGGTTGCGGGAGCGGGATGGGAGCGGGATGGGAGTGGGAACGGGCACACCCTTTCGAGACAAGCCCCCCCGGTTATCTCGAATGGACGCGTTCCCAGCGAGAAGTTCAATGAAAGCGCCACTTCGAGACAACCGGGGGGGCTTTCCTCGAATGGGTGTGTTGAGTAGACTTTTGTAACAGACGTTTTAGAAATTTTTGAAAAATGTACTCTTGCTGTTTTTTTTCGTTTTTCTTTTGATGTTGCGGATTACAATTATTCACAACAATTTGATATCTCAAGATTTGATGATCCTAATTACAATTATAAGAACTCATCACACTTACCTGGATTCTCTCCTCTTTAGTAAGCTTGGGCTTTTTCTTCCCACCCTTCTTCTTTCCTTTTCCCTTTTTCTTTGGTGGCATTGTCTGAACAGAGGGTGGGTGGGTGGGTATACGATGCTAACTGCACGTCACTGATCTCTGCTGTGCTGAAGGATGTAAATCTCCCAAGGAACTTGCTGATAATTAATACTTACTCCATACTCTCATGCATCCTCTAGCAATCACATAGGAGGAAACTTGCCTTAAAGGGTCTCTGGTAAAAAAAAAGGTAAAAAAATAATAATTAGTACACAGCTAGAATCAGAACGTATAAATTTAACCCCCCAAAACTTTACCCAGCATTAAGTTAGAAGAAAAAAGGATAACAAACAATCAATGGGCGGAACTCAAGTCAGACTTGAGTTTTGCGTGAGCAGTTCTCTATGCGTGTGTGTTCTTTCATGCATGCACGTTCAGTGAACTGCTGACAAATTTGACCTTTTTGTACTTTTGTAATTTTTTAGTTGTTTTGACAGTACTTACCAAGTGTGGAAGTGTACATCATGCCACTAAAGCTTTGGACAAAAACTCAAAAACTCTGATCACCACAAACACCTTCTTCCCGTCCCTAGATGTAATGCAAATGTAAGACTGCTTCGTAACGTGACTGGCTTCCCTACAATTAAATGCAATACAGAACGATATCGAAAATCCACCATCCCTCACCTTGCCAGAATCTTGAAATAAACTCCCCCCCCCCCCCACGCTTTGCATCCCAAACATTTTCACTTTTCAGATTCCATGCCTAGATGTAATGACTCATTTTGCATGGTTATGGCTTTCTTACTTGGTTACCGGTATATTTATGTATTCCTCCCAAATCTTCTCCTTTCTCTCTAACTATATCCTTCTTTCTTTCTCTTCCCTTTTCTTTCCTATTCTTTACTTTTTCTTTCTTTCTCTCACCTTTCACACTTGTTATCTTATCATTTGTGTAGCGTAAATCTTAGTATTTTCGTTTTGCTTCCATTTACATGTATGTATCTTTTTATATATTTGATGCAATCTTATTGTATATATGCACACATATATATCTGATTGTAAATTGACCCCTTCAGCCCTGTGCTGCTGGTCAATCATCATATACCATAACAAATAA
The DNA here is from genome assembly GCA_025617745.1 of Heliocidaris erythrogramma. Lineage (NCBI taxonomy): Eukaryota > Metazoa > Echinodermata > Echinoidea > Camarodonta > Echinometridae > Heliocidaris > Heliocidaris erythrogramma. The sequence goes on along the minus strand of CM046866.1, from coordinate 1,150,980 downwards.
ATAAATAAATAAATTAGCAGACATCTATTTGAAGGTGATCCGACAAAAACTGCAGCCGGTAGAGCGCTCACAAGAAAGTCTTTACTATTTCTTTTAAAAATATGGTTACCATGGCAACGATGACTCCACCCACACCAAAAACAATAGGCGTCTTCATCTTACCATAATGCACCTCCATGCGAAATTTGAAGGTGATCCGACAAAAACTGCAGCCGGTAGAGCGCTCACAAGAAAATCTTTACCATTTCTTTAACTAGCACATCAATGATGTGGCGCTCATCCGGCATCCAGCAAAGAAATTCAAGCAATTTGTACTTTGAACAAAATACACATAATGGACTTCTTTCAACAATTTTCTTACATCAGTAACAGCATTTCACCTTGAAAACTAGGGCCGAAAGGGTGAACTACTTCTCTATTGCAGCCTGTAGAACTCAGGAGTAGTACCACGTCCACACGGGTGCTATGCCAAAACTCATTATTGTGTAATACAATAAAAGAGTGCATAAGCCACTTTTGTGAACTTTTTAATAAATTTCGCATAAATTATCATAAATAAATGAGGAAGGAGAAGCAATTTTTGTGATTTTTGAATAAATATTGCATAAAATAGCATAATTAATTTTGTAGACAAAATTTCAAAATTCCGGGTAGAAGTTCAATGAACCTCATGAAAGTCTTTCAGATGGAACAAAAAAAAAAGAGCAATTTTTGTGATTTTGCATAAATAAGCATATTTAATGAGTTTCAAAATTGTGTGTAGAATTTTCGAATCCCCCACCTAGTGCTATCATATAAAGCAAACGGAATTAAAATCGGGTAAGAAATGGCGAAGTAGAAGCATTTTGAAATTGTGGACGGACGACGGACGGACGGACGCCTCGCCACGGCATAATTTCGTAAATATGGCTCATCCGGCCCGAATGGGCCAGATGAGCTACTAAATATGGTTAGCATGGCAACCATGACTCCGCCCACACCGAAAACAATAGGCGTCTTCATCTTACCATAATGCACCTCCATGCGAAATTTGAAGGTAATCCGACAAAAACTGCAGCCGGTAGAGCTCTAACAACAAAATCTTTACCATTCCTTTAAAAAATATGGTTACCATGGCAACCATGACTCCGCCCACACCGAAAACAATAGGCGTCTTCATCTTACCATAATGCACCTCCATGCGAAATTTGAAGGTAATCCGACAAAAACTGCAGCCGGTAGAGCTCTCACAACAAAATCTTTACCATTCCTTTAAAAAATATGGTTACCATGGCAACCATGACTCCGCCCACACCAAAAACAATCGGGGTCTTCAATTCTACCATAATGCACAGCCATGCGAAATTTGAAGGTGATCTGACAAAAACTGCAGCCAGTAGAGCCCTCACAAGAAAATCTATGCGGCGGATGCGGCGCGACGATGCCAAATCCATAGTATCCCCGAACACTAGTTTGGGGGATACAATAAATTAGATATATGGCATCCTACTCTCCCTTTCCTGTTACATAATATCAGATGGAAGAGTTTCTTATCTTTAACAATCTATCTGATGTTTACTTTTTGGTGGAAGAATACCAGGGGGGTGTTTCACAAAGAGTTAAGTTTGACTACGCGGGTCCTAAAGCTATGCACCACTTTTAATACGCGTTGTCTATGGGAGAATACGCGCTCCATATATGGTAGGTCCACTTCATATATCGACCACCCTTTTTTAAACCAACCACCTTCTTGCCATGGACTCATCGCGTATATAAGAAATACGCATGGGACTAAGCGCAATGCGCAACCCAATCGAACCGGACTTGCTTAAGAAAAATGAGGAGGAAACAGGTAAGAAATTGATAAAATTCATAAAATATACGGTTATGTTATTATATTCGATTACCTTATAATAAAAAAAATCCTTGTAGGCCCCTATGTGGTTTTTAGAACACATTTCCATCGATTTTCGGACAATAAATGTTCTGTAGCCGACAGTATCTACTAATATAATGATGACGTCATACAGCTTTCTGTATGTCGCCAGCTACGCTCATATGTAGAAGAAAATGAAGGAGGAGGAGGAGGAGAAAAAAGAAAAACAAGCACAAGAAGAAAGGGGGGTTAAAAAAAAAAAAAGCATTTCATTTGTTTACGTCGCGCGCGCCGCACTGGTAATGGTAGGACCCAACCCGTCATTGTGGAATGATAGAGAATCTGCAGGATTTTTCGTCCAAGATAGATCAATTACCGGTAGGTAAATTTGACAAATAGTTTTGTAATTGTAGATATCGTGATTTTAACATTAGGCGGTCGATAATATAACTAGGGGTAGGTCCAACCATGCCAACCATACAAAACAAAGTGAGTAGCTTCTTTACTAGGTTCCCCCATCATACTGTAACAGTCTAGGCCTAGTCTAAGTTTAAAGTAGACCGAAATTTTCTGTCTCTCGTTCGTTAGCCTCTTATTTGGATAGGGTCGGCCATTCACTTAGAGACAGAAACGCTCCATTCACTCGCCTGTGCAAACCGAATCCCATTGACTCACACACTATACAGTTTGAATACGGCTGGAAGATTTTCAAACGGAGAAAACCTTGGACCCTGAATTACCTGAAAAAGGAGCATTTAAAGGAATAACAGTCAAATTGGTAAGTTGAACATGTTCGTTTAAGTATACAGCCTAGGCCTAATCTATTTAATTTACACAAATATTGTTAAAATGTGAATAATACGATTTACAAAAACGACATGCCTACTGTCAAGCGGTTGACAGTGAGTTTGCACAGGCGAGTGAATGGAGCGTTTCTGTCTCTAAGTGAATGGCCGACCCTATCCAAATAAGAGGCTAACGAACGAGAGACAGAAAATTTCGGTCTAAGTTTAAAGTAGAACGTTAATGATTTTAAATATTGGCTTAATACTTATTATTGCATAGATGGCATAAATTAAACAAGGTTATCCAAATTCAACGCTTGGAAACATTTGAAGTAATGATTATTAGCAATTATAAAACGGTAAAATACAGCCCCCGATATAGCAGCTGAAGAGCTCCTCGAAGCTGCTGAGATATGTGACGACACACCCTGGACCAGTCCTGTCTAAGCAGACGATGTCCCATAACATCTTACACATTTTTCAGAGCCTATTTTGTCATCTCCTCTTCACTTATTTCTCTTCCTTCACTAGCGTCAGTCTTAATGTTAGTCTGTTGCCTCACTCTTAACTTCGATTATGGTATTATTTTGATGAAAAATGCAGCGTTAAAAAAATAAAGGAATCAGTCACTTGTAAACAAAATAAGACGCCATTGTATTTTCAGCTGCTTGCACCGGGGCATGTTCGGCGTTTCAAGAGGGAACGAATACCATCCTGCTATTATTCGGAGGGCTTTTCAATATGAAAGTGGGGTTTATTTCATTGATCATTGACCCTTGTCCTATGTATTTACAATCAAACGGTTTTAGCTATCAGAATCAGTTTCACTTTCCCTTTATAATGGTGTGAAATAAGGTCATGTTTAAATACACCAAACTCTTTATAATTTGATAAATAATTGCATTGCAATTACGTTCATTCAATATAGGACGTCGTCTGCTTAAGCAGGATTGATCCAGAGTGTGACGACATCAAAACATCGCTATATTTCTGGCGAATCCTCGGATATTCCAGATGCTGAGAAGAGCTTTTATTTGTGTTGTTTTTATAATCACCAGATACGCAGTTGACATAAAACTTATACGATTGCCATCTGTAAGCTTCCCAGTTTCTAGTGATACATTAATTGCCATATTTGTGATTTTCTTTGAATATCTACTTTAAAATAAGTTAGGCCTACTCCACTCATAGGCCCTTGCCTATGTGGGACTGTGTCCAACATTCACTGTTGCAGCAGTCAAAAGCAGACAACAAAATTGCTCTAAACAAGATTTAATTTTCTTAAATTTGCTAGATTACCTGATTCAGGGACTCTTCAACTCTTACTCTGCCACAAATGTTGGGATTCAGACTTGAAAGTGAAATTTTAAATAATTATTTTCCTCTCCTGTATTAGACCGAAAATTCTGTCTCTCGTTCGTAGCTGAATGGCCGACCCTATCCAAATAAGAGGCTAACGAACGAGAGACAGAAAATTTCGGCCTACTCCTGTATGAATGATCTAGCCTGGAAAGGGGCCTGCTGATACACACAAAAGCTATTGAAGCCTATTCACCCATAAAAGCTAGTCTGGAGTACAAGGTTATCTTCAGATAAGCTTATACATGTATGTATAAGTGGCCTACTCCAACTTACCACCATCATGACCACGCAATGGAAATGGTTCAACTGTTAGTGTTATCGACAGTTTGTTTCCAAAGTCAGATTATCTATTCTGGATTGACATATCATGCATATATATGTCGCCATATAGTCTAGCCATATCCAGATCACGGTACAGCGGTAGCCAAGGCCTTCAGGCCGGGCAGGCTCGGGGATACTTGGACCGTAGAGATCGATGACTTGGACGGAGAATAGAAGTGGACGAACGGACCGTACCGATTAGAGCACGCAGCTCATATCAGGCATGCGATATCACAGTGTATTGTTGTTGTTGGAGCTGATCGATGCCGATGGCGCTCTTCAATCATTGAAACGCAATTTACTCCTGATTACGTAATAAGTTGTGATCATTAGATTCAAGAGCTCTTAAAGATTGTGCATGGCATGTTGTTATAGTTGCATGCATGAAGGCATTTATTTTGTATATTCTGTAAGTCAGTTATTATAAGACTTTCAATGTGGAAAGGGTACATAACCTTTAGGTTTATTTCGGGAATGTTACTGTTGAATATTCTAAATTTTGAGAGTGGGATCGAGGAGTGGGGAGGGGGAGCTACAATACTGCTAGACCGAAAGCTTCAGTCTCTGTTCGTCGGGTGTTCCACTGGACTACGTCTTGCTTCACTACACCTCCTTACATAGACTGAACTCGGTCTCTCACTCTGTACCAGGGACTAAGGACGAATTTTCATTTTCCAATAAATACATTATTTTATTAAAATAAACAACTCAGAATGAGAACAACGGTAATATAATATGCTTGAATAAATTTCTTACCCCAAATTCCTCGTCTGGTACACGAATCTGATCATTTGAAGCATGGAAGTTGCACGTCAGTAGCGAGTCGCTGACAGCCATTCTTGGTTATAATCACATGACCCGGAAGTAGGCCTAGTCGGAAGCGTATTGTGTAGTAAAACGCAGCGAATACTCAAGTCAGTCAGTGCGAAGGGAGTTCAAACCAGAGTAAGTCCCAAATTTTGTTAATTATCTGTATATTTTGGGGTTTTTTTTGTGATGTATCGAAATATGAGAACCCTAGCACCATCTATGTGAAATTTTAGAGAAATGGGATGGCTTATAGGGATGGAAAATCAGATCCCCCCTTTTGGGGGGATATGCTCATAGGCCATGTATTGTAAGATCCCCTTATCTACCGCGAAGGTTGGGTAGCCGTCTGTGTAGGAGGAGAAGGTAAAAATAAGAAAATGTTAAAGACTCCTCCGAAACAGACGGTTTTCAGCTGTCTACAATACTGCATGCCTTATCAGTTTCTTTCCCAGATGACGGGGTTTCGTTCTTGCCTTTCATGGGGTCCTTTAAGGTGGGAGACACTAGTGAACACGGTGACAAAGAGAGCGGACAATTTATGCAGCTCCTCATTGTACCCTCCACAATAGCTCTAGTAGACAAAAGGACATCCCTTCACTGCTATTATGTGACACCTGTTCTACATATTTTTACAGGATAGCAATGAATGGGTGTTCTTTTGTTAACCAGTGCAATTGTGAAGGGTACAATGAGGAGCAGCAAAATTGTCCGCTTCTTTGTTCGTCATGTTCATAGTGAGATTGGCTCTGGGACTGGGTTACTTTTTTATGTGATAAGTTATGGATGTGCTGATTCATAGGGGGATCCAGAGGGGGGGGGGGGGGGGGGGGGGGGGTCGCGGCGGTCCGGACCTCCCCCCCCCCCCCCCCTTTTTTGGCGCCGTTTTTTTTTTTACTTGGCGCCGTCTTTCTTGGCGTTTTTTATTTTTTATTTTTTGCTTGTCAGGGAATTATGGAGGGAAACTGGGCTCCATAACCCCTTTACTGAGCGTTTTTTTGAAGTTTTTTGTCCCCCCCCCCCCCCCCCACTGAGCGACTTTTCGAGATCCTGCATCCGCCCCTGTGATTAATTGTAAATTGTTCTCCCTCGACGTGAAAGGGATCAGGGACAGGGATAAAAGGGGAACGGATTCTTTTGTGGTGTAAAGATAAAGGGGCGGACATCGTTTTCCTACAGGAAACTTTTAGTACTAGGGATTGTGAAGACAATTAGTGGGCTTCAGTGTGGGAGGGTTCCAGTTATTTCAGTCATGGTTCTAATCACAGCAAAGGAGTTCTCGTTTTAATTGCGCCGAGGGTAGATATTGAGATATTGCAAGTCTTAAAAGACAGTGAGGGTAGATATATTTTAATAGACTGTGAGTTAGGAAGGTGTTAGGTTGATTTTAGGAAATGTGTATTTTCCAACAAGAAATTCTGAGAATGATCAATTGCCATTTCTTCGAAAACTTCGCAATAATTTGGCTAAGTTAAATAAAGATAAATACCCGGTTATAATAGGTGGCGATTTTAACATGGTTAGGGACACTGAATTTGATTATAACGGGCGGTCTTCAAACAGGATTTCGAAAAGATTTAATCGAGAATTTGAAAAATTTATGGAAGATTTGCAGCTTTTGGACATTTGGAGATGTAGGCATCCCTTAAAAAAGCAATTCACTTATATGCAAAAGAATCCCTTTATGCAAAGTAGAGTAGATTACTGGATAATATCGGAATGTCTAGAGGAAATGGTTATGAAGTGCGATATAATTGCAGAGGTGTTGTGGATCAGTGGATAAGTCCCCGGACTGTGAACCACGAGGTCCGGGGTTCGAATCCCACCGCAGCACTAGCGTTAATCTACATTTGCCACTCTCCACCCAGGTGTTAAATGGGTACCCGGTAGGATGGCGAAAGGTAATGTCCTTTGCTTAGCACGTGTGCGCTTAACAGGCGACTGGCTGGAATGCTCCCCAGGGAGTGGAAGAATGTGCATACACTGTGTGCGGGCGTGCCAGAATCCAGTGACCGGGGTAATAATATATATCGATATATAGCGCTTTGAGCCAGCACTTGGAAAAGGCGCTTTATAAATGCCAGGTATTATTATTATTATTATAATTCCATCAGTTACCCCTGATCATCATTCAATATTTTTACGCTTGTAACCATGGGTTAAAATTAGACCAGTCTGAAATCCAAGACTATCCCCATACACTGACCCAACTGTTCCTTTCCTCCCACCCAAATTCCCCTCTTCCCCCCTCTCTCTCTCTCTCACTCTCTCTACATTAAATTATTATCTGTGGTGACCGTTTGGTCCCTGTGTAAGATTTGTTGAGAGTTCTTGCCATTACTTGCATTTAAAGGGAGAGAAGTGGGTGTGACTGACTGGTACTGGCTCCTGTTTAGGCACTGGAATTGTATTGTGGTCTCTTCCCACCAATTTGTATTCTCGAAAAGCAGCAACTATCATTGTGACTTTTCGCGTGATCATTGCCGCCCCAGTAAAGAACGCTTTCCTGGATTTTGGTCGCACATTTGTATGTCTGATAAAAAAAAGAAAGGAAGGAGACCTAACTTCGGAACCCTGTGATAACGAACGCTACGCTGATATTTCCCTAAACCGTTGACGTTGTGTAAATTGGAGCAATCCTCGTGAAGCGCATGGAACTGAGTAAAGGCATAGTAAAGGACAGGCTTCATCATCTTGGATCATCCCGCGAGCGAAACATATACTTTACTATACCACAACTTGGGCCCCGCGATATATTAATTTTTATAATTTATATTCACTCTTAAAGCTTGATACCATATTATGCCAGTTGCTTTTTTTAATTATAATTAAATAGCTGTAAAATATCACATAACTTGTTCCTTCCTCCTTGATTCTTTGAGTGCACAAAATAAACCTGGCGTTACACGCTTATTTGACAAAACAATTAATAAATCGAATGGAAGGAAGGGGTCATATCGGAAATTCAACAATAGCCTGTGTGAAAATGAAGATTATGTTAGAGAGTTAAAGAAGAAAATTTGTCAATTAAAAAATGAACTACAAACTGAAATAAAACACTAGAATTTAATTCGTCATGAGGACGAATTAGGTGGTCTGTCTTTCAATTGAACATGACTGCAATGACAGTGACCTTAACCAATGCCAAATATAAAAGAGAGATCACATTTTGTTATGAAGATACGACCATAAGTTGATTTTTAAAAAATGGCGCCTGGATGACGTCACGATACTCTGATGACCTTGAAAAAGTTGCGGGAACTTGACGTTATTGGGACTGATGACTGACTAAAATTTGAAGATAATTGACTAAGCCAATTTTGAGATGTCAAATAGCACTATTTGTCATTGCAGGATACTTGGGAGATAAACCCAATAGCTTTAATACACGGCAGGCAATCACAATTTCCATATAGGGTTGTACACAAACTACTGCACACTACTTTCCAATAGACAAAACACGCAAAATAAAGCAGTTTAGTACTTGGTTTGTGATTGTATATGATATAATAGTCGAAGAAGATGGTAAAATGAAAGGTAAAAAGAAGCAAAAAAAAAAAAAAATTTAATGGACCCACCGGGGATCGAGCCTGGGTCACCGGAATGAGAGGCAAGTGCTTTGACCAATATACCAAAATATTTCCCATAGAGATAACACGTAAACGAAAAACGGGATTCTCAAATCACATTTTGTAGTGAAAAATTGGGCATGATCCCGACATCTGATCAAAAATCGGAGACCACATTTATGAAAGCTTATAGTCTCAGCTATAACGTTCTAAAATCTGAACGAAAATAGACCAAAAACAACTGAGATATAGCTCAGAGAACAATGTCATGTAGATTCATGATTCGAAAAAAAAATCATCTTCCATAGACATAACACGCAAATAGGGAAAATTCTGAAATGGCATCTTTAATTGAAAATTTCACTGTGATGACGTCATCAAAATGAAAAATGGTGGTGACTGTGTTGTAGGAAATTGCCTCAGCTACAACATATTAAAATCTGGGTGAAAAACGACCAATAAATACGAATCTAGAGCCAAATTTGCATAAATTTGATGACGTCAAAACATGAAAAATGGAAATTTTGACTTCTGGCGCCATTTTGATGACGTCATAATGTTTATAAGGGTCAAATGATACATGAAATCATATCTATGATTCATACCCTACCCGATGATGAAAAAAATTGGGGGGTTTATGGACTATTTAAAGAGCTAGAGTTAGTTTTGTAGAGGCATGTTTTTGCACGTTTTTACGTTATTTTCGCTATAGACGCGCGCACGGGTTTTGAACTTTGACGCGCCCGTACGACCTTATTATTGATTAAAATTGATTCCAAGTTGATGGAAATGATGAAGAAAAGTGTCAGGATTGCAAATCAATCGAAAAAACAGCGTTTTAACGTTATTTACGACTTGTGCGCGCGTAAAACGCGCGCGCGGACGCTTACGCACGGACATTTTTGAAATGCTCAAAATGACCTGAAACGTGTGCAGACCATAGGTGCAGACCTGGTGCAGACTTGATCCTATGTGATTTTGAGCATTTTTAAATTTTGACGCGTGCGTAAGCGCACGTCCTGACATCTAGATGACGGTTCTAGGACAATTACCCCCTGGGCAATCACCACCCGGAAAATTACCCCCCGGAAAACTACCCCCAAGGACAATTACCCCCTGTAAAATAACCCCCTGAGGACAATTACCCCCTGGATAATTACCCCCCCGGAAAATAACCCCCCAAGGACAATTACCCCCCCCCCCCCCGGGAAAATAACCCCCCGAAAACTACCCCCCCAAGGACAATTACCCCCCGGAAAATTACCCCCAAAGGACAACCACCCCGAGGACAATTTCCCCCCGGGTAATTACCGCCGGAAAACTACCCCCCAATGACAATTACCCCCGGAAAATTCCCCCCCGGAAAACTACCCCAAAGGACAATTACCCCCTGTAAAATTACCCCCCCCCCCCCCCCCCCCGGCAACTACCCCAAGAAAGAAAGTCACTAATATTTTTTTAAATGATATTTCTTCATGAAATTACATGCTTTAACCGTTTTGGATAATTGTTTTTCACAAAATCAATGTTTTTAGAATAAGTTTTTATGTAACTAAAATCATCTTCCTGCACGCCGATTGAAAATCTTGCTCAAGAGCTACAAAATTAAATGAAATTAATGTACCAGAAAGCAGATTATTTATTTTATCTTTACGCACCGTGCATACTAATATGTCTTGAAGGTAAATTTTATTCTGAAATAATTACTGAACCAGAAAGCATAACATTGTAACGAAATTGGGTTTAATTTCGTAGAAAAGCTTAAGTTTTCGTATAGAAATAATCGTTTTGGCCGATTACCGTATTGAAATAACATTTTATCAAAATGTGAGATCGATCATGTTACGTTTCTGAGAAAAGAAAATGTTTTAGTTACACTTTAGCCTGTAACTTTTGTTGTTGTTATATTTGCTTTATATGATTGTTACCAAGTTATTTAGCATTTTATGCTAATTAATCTGGTAGGTCATTTACCTAGGTCAAAGCAAGGAAAGTTAGGAAAATATGAGTTGATTACTGCATGTATATTTAATTAACCACTTTTTATTGTACATGTAATTGCATATGTAATGGTGTAATTGCTGAATAAATGTCTATGGCTGAGTCTTTCACTGTATGCCAAGTCAGCGCTCACCGAGCCTGATAGTACGGTGGCTGATACTTCAGGCTGGCTTGGTGTGCGGGCCAAATGATTCAAATGATGGTTTTGCACAGTCTTTCCAAATATTGATTTGGAGGATTTCGAGAATAACTTGTTCAATCGCTACGCCAGTGATTGATTTCTGGGTTTTTGCCTGGTTGTCTTAGCACCTCATCGCAGGGAAGCTGGTGGACGACAATCTACTGAAAACGAGGTCTGGACATGGTCGTGCGGTGCTGCGTACTTCTGGACATGGTCGTGCGGTACTGAAGTCTTCTGGACATGGTCGTGCGGTGCTGCGTACTTCTAGACATGGTCGTGCGGTACTGCGTACTTCTGAAGAGTAAACTAGCAGTAATAGCGCAGTAGTGACGGTTTGCAGAGACAAGCAAGGTTTGGAGAGAAAGCAGGTTCGACAAGGTGGTATATTTCCGCCAAACGTACCACGTCCTCAGCTCGGGCTATCCTGACCGAAACCGCAGGAAGCAGCGACGATTCCGTTACAATATCTTACGTCAATATTAAATGGGTCATGAGATAGATCAAGAAATAGATCATACAAAGGCAAATACATGATTAGCAAAATTACAGAGGATGCATAAATGATGAAAACTTACACCCTATTTTCTTTGTTGGGTCACCTTTTCTTTTGGCGACAGGATATAGCGTGTATACTCGCTCATAGATCTGCGCGCAACCTATTATTAAATTTCCTATATAGAAATTATGATTATGTCATTACGCACTTTCATATTAATATTTTATTTTTCCTTCTTATATATATTATATATTTATTACACAAGCTCTGTTTCTCAGTTGATCCTTCCATTTTTACGGTTTACAGCAAATAATTCGATACATTCCTCCTTAGTTGAAATGATGATTTGCAAAATGCATTTGTCATAATTTTTGAAATATTGATTGTTCTGTTATAAGTGAAAATAAAACTGAAAACTGAACACTATTTAATATGCTGTTAAAGTTATCCACTTTTAAGGCGGAAAATTGTTGGTGATTGGCAACTAAATTAAAATGGAGTGTGATAGATAATGTAAATAGTTTAATCTCCTTGTTATACGTAGATTTATCTTCGAAACATTTTTAATTTAATTACTTTTTTAATTAAAAGTATGGTGACAATAGAGATTTTCACCACATTGACATTAGTCAAGGGTAAACACAACAAATCAACCTTTTAAAACAGTTAAAGTAGCAGTCCTTTGCTTCGAGAATTCATAAAAAGTGAAACTTCTATAAGGTCAGGGGGCCAGTAATTTTATGGGGGAATTATCCGGGGGGGGGGGGGGTGGGGTTATTGCCCTCGGGGTGGTTATCCTTGGGGGGTAATTGCCCTCGGGGTGGTTGTCCTTGGGGTGGTTGACTTGTCCTTTGGGGTAATTTTCCGGGGGTTAATTGTCCTTGGTGGGGGGGGGGGGGGGGGTAATTGCCCTCAGGGTGGTTGTCCTTTGGGGGTAATTTTCCGGGGGTTAATTGTCCTCGGGGGTAATTACCCGGTGTTATTGTCCTCAGGGGGGGGGGGGGGGTAATTTTCCGGTGGGTAATTGTTCATGGGGGGTAATTGTCCATGGGGATAATTTTCCGGGGGTAATTACCCGGGTGTAATTGTCCTCAGGGGGTGGTTGTCCTTGGGAGGGGGGGGGGGGTAATTTTTTCCAGGGGGTAATTGTCCTCGGGGGGTGGTTGTCCTTGGGGTAATTTTCCGGGGGGGGGGGGGGGGCTGTAATATACCGGGGGGTAATTGTCCTTGGCGGGTAGTTTTCCGGGGGGGGGGGGTAATTTTCCGGGGGGTGATTTTCCAGGGGGTAATTGTCCGGACACGCTAGATGACCTGTGAGGACATGACTTGACCCGTCATGTGAAGTTTATGTGATGTGAATATAGTTGATTTTTGATGATCGATTATGAAGATATAATCGATCTTGTAAATTTACAAAATGGCGTGTTGATGACGTCACCATGACCTGATGACCTCCAAAAGGTTAATGGACCATGTCCATAATTGAGATTTGGTGGCCACAAAAATTTGTCATAAAAAGAAATAATATTAAAGAAGAAAAATCTTGACAAAATTAAAAGGAGGTCTGTCATAAATGACAGACCACCTAATAAGAGGTTGTTATGGGATTTTTTGAAAATGAAAATTCGGAGCTTTCCACAAAAATTTTCGAAAAAAGTGGCTGATCAAAGAAGAACAATAAGAACAGATATAGAAAAAGAAATACAGTTTTTAGAACAACAATTGACGGAAAGCACTAATGCAAATATTTTAGAAAAGTTGGAAAATACCAAAGAGAAATTAAAGGAAGTTTATAGCTATGTAAATGAAGGAATTAGGATTCGATCACGAGCCTCGTGGTACGAAAGTGGAGAAAGGGATACGCGTTATTTTAATCAGTTGATGCAAAATAACAAAAAAGAAAAAGTACTATTAAGAAAATTAAAACCTCAGATGGTGCTATCTTTTGCGATGAAAAAAGAATAACTGAAGAAATCCGGAAGTTTTACAGTAAGTTGTACGGTAAAGTAGAATCAGAGTGCTCGGATAACTGTTACGATAGTTTTTTTCAAGGTTTACCGAAATTGACGGAAACATCTCGGGAATACTGTGAAGGTTCTATAACTAATAAAGAATGCCTAGAAATCTTAAAAGAATTGAAACAGAATAAATCACATGGGAATGATGGTCTTTCTTCAGAATTTTATTGTACCCTTTGGCCGGATATTGGAGATTTAGTTAAAAATGCCTTGAATGAAGCATATATAGATCAGGAGAATTAGCATCTTCACAAAAACAAGCAGTAATCACGTTAATCGCTAAAGATGGGAAAGATCCTTTTTCATTGAAAAATTATAGACCCATTTCCCTTCTTAATGTCGACTAAAAAATCTTAACAGAAATTTTGGCTAAGTGAATCAAGAAAGTATTAAATGAAATCATTATGGGAGATCAGGTGGGTTATATGAAGGGGAGGAATATTGGGGAGGCTATCCGCATTATATATGATGTTATCTTTCATACATCCCATTACAATTTATCGGGTTTTTTGTTCGCTATAGACTTCGAAAAAGATTTTGACTCATTTGGTTTTGGTCCATCTTTTCAAAAGTGGGTTAAAGTTTTATACACGAACACATTAAGTTGTGTATTAAATGAAGGAGGGTCCACTGGTTATTTCAGAGTAGAAAGGGGAGTAACGCAGGGAGATCCTCTTTCTCCGTATCTTTTTATTTTATGTATTGAAGTAATGGCACACAAATTACGAACAGATAAATTGGTGGAAGGAATTAATTTTGGAGATAAGGAAACTAAACTAGTACTTTATGCGGATGATATGACAATTTTTGTTCGCAATGAAAAATCAATTAATAGGTTAAAAGTATTATTTGCAGACTTCGAAAAACTTTCTGGGCTGAAAATAAACAACGACAAAACTAAAATAATTAAGGTTATAGGTTTATGCCAACGTTTAGATTGTGATTTCTCTTTTGGCGAAATAGTTGCCTTTCTAAAGGTTTTAGGGGTTTTCTTTTCCCTTGATGAACATAAGAAAGAAGATCTAAATTACAAAGAAATCTTAAGTAAAATAAATACACTTTTAAATTTTTGGAAGCAAAGGGATTTAACACTCATGGGAAAGATTCAACTATTGAAGGTGCATATTTATTCTAAAGTTCTTTATCGGGCGTCACTTACTCCTGTTCCAAAATGGGTTTATGATTCATTGGATGAACTACCTTTCGATTTCATATGGAAAGGAAAGACACATAAAATCAATAGAAATACAATGTTCTTAGACTATAAGCAAGGGGGATTAAAGATGTTAAACTTTTCTGCACAAGTAAAATCGCAGCGAATTATGTGGATTCAAAAACTTCTAAATAAAGACGAAGACATGAAATGGAAACAATATTTTAACTTTGCCACTAAACACCTGGGTGGAGATTTAATATTTTCATGTGACTATATACCAGGTTTATTAAAGGTGACAGCTCCACAATTTTAAAATGGACTTATTAGAAGACTGTGTGAATACAAAACATATAAGGAGTATAGACATTGGTGATGTGGTAATTTTCAATAATAAGTTTATTCGATATAAAGGAAGTTGTATATACGATAAGAGGTTGTACGACAAAGGAATTTACAAATTAAAACATATTCTGGAAAACGATGGTAAACTAAAATGTGACAGACATTTTGTCGATTTAGGTGTGGAAGTGAATGACATTGAAAAGGTCAAGCACTTTTATGCCTGTTTACCCTTTTGCTGGAAAAATAATATTAGAATGGAAGAAAAAATAATTATGGAACTAATTTTACTTTCGGAAAGAACAAGTAATATATCTGATGTAAAATCAAAACAAATCTATGTGCAATTAATAAAGAAAGATGGATTTAAACCTTTGGTTTTTGAGAGAATTGGAAGGAACTATAATTTTTCCTGCAAGGAAATAGAAAACATATTTTTAAGACTAAGACCGTGTACACTTAATAGTCGACTAAGAGAGTTTCAGTTCAAACTTATACATAATATATTATATACAAACCATCACCTCTTCCGTTTTGGTCTTGTCTCGACTAACTTATGCTCATTTTTGCGAAAGAGAAGAAGAAACATATAAACATTTATTCTATACTTGTGAATTTGCACAATCGGTGTGGGAAATGTGCACGAGATTTTTAGATTTTGAAATACATAACTTTAGTTGGGAGGAAATGATGTTTGGGAAGGAGGAGAGAAATAAAGGAAAATATCAATTAATGAATCACGTTCTAATTCTTGTTAAATATCTGATTTATAGAAATAGAGAACGAAAACCACCTTCATTTAATCAAATAAAGAATAGTATTATAATAATAATAATACAACGCACTTATATTGCGCCATCTATCTAGCTAACTATTCCGAGGCGCATGATGAAAATGAGAGAAGCAAGAAGGTAGAAATAGAATGGACTGAAGAATACTACAAATCTGTGTTGAATTTCACTGTATGCTTTAGAGAAAAGTACTGTTTTCAATTTTGACTTCAAAGAATCCAAAGTGTCTATGGCACGGATATTAGGAGGTAAGTTATTCCATAAACTAGGCGCCGCAGCTATGAAGGCACGGTCAACAAGAGATGATTTCGTTCTTTGTGCCACAATAAGATTTTTGCCAGAAGAACGCAGACAGCGAGTTGGTACATATTCAGAAATTAGATTTTCAATATACGAGGGGGCAGAACCATGTAATGCCCTCCAAGTAATAAGCAGAATTTTATACTCGATACGCTCTCTGACTGGTAGCCAATGTAACCCTTTCAAAATTGGTGAAATATGATCCCTTTTACGTGTCCTAGACAATATTTTGGCAGCAGCGTTTTGTGCTCTTTGTAGCTTAGCTATTTGAGAAGATGACACATTGTACAGAAGAGAATTGCAATAGTCAAGACGAGAAATTACAAATGCATGAATTATAGTGGCAACTGTTTTATCTGACAATATCTTTCTGATGTTACTGATACTACGTAGATGAAAATACATTGACTGACATGTTTTTTGTACAAAATCATTCATTGTCATATTACTATCAAATAACGCTCCAAGATTACGTGCAGTGTTTTTAGGTAATACATGTGAATCGCCAATTCGAATGGAATAGTGTTGTAAATCAACCTTCTGATACTGAGATGAAAGAATTAAAAATTCACTCTTAGCATCATTGAGCTTAAGCTTGTTCAAACACATCCATGCCTTCATTTCAGCTATACACCTTTCCAGCTTCTGACGTCTGCTAATTACACTCTCAGGGTCCAAAGGATTAAATGGTATATAAAGCTGAGTATCATCTGCATAAAGGTGGACATGGACATCATGTAATGATACTTAAGAGGGACGGGCCCAAAACTGACCCTTGTGGCACGCAGTTAGAGAGATTAACCTCTGCATGGTGAAACGGAGTCGTTGATCTTTTTTTTTGTATTCAGTAGTTTTTATTTCTCAAGAACTTCAATTTCAACAAAATGAAATACATATACAACTTTAATTTTTCAAAAAAATGATATACATATAAAACTTCAATTTTCAACAAAATGAAATGCATATAAAACTTCAATTTTTCAACAAAATGAAATACATATATAAAACTTCAATTTTGCAACAAAATGAAATACATATACAACTTCAATTTTTCAACAAAATGATATACATATAAAACTTCAATTTTCAACAAAATGAAATGCATATAAAACTTCAATTTTTCAACAAAATGATATACATATAAAACTTCAATTTTCAACAAAATGAAATGCATATAAAACTTCAATTTTTCAACAAAATGAAATACATATATAAAACTTCAATTTTCCAACAAAATGAAATACATATAAAAATTCAATATTTCATAAACAAATTTACAAATACAATGCCACCTCATATTATATGTGTATATTTTTACAAACATGTCCTCTCAAACATAATATTATACTTTTCAATTGTCATCTATCAATACAGAAAAACTAATTAAAAAAGACAAATCTTTCCAGAATATACAAAACAGAATATACAAATTGAAGCCCTGAGTAATCCTTTTATTAAAACTCCCCACTTCACCCTCGACTCCCACCCCCTCAGTTCCCTCCTCTCTAACCACCGGACAAACAAAGTCCTTCATCCCCAAACCCCAACCCCTTCCTTCTCCCCTCCCCTTCCCCCTTTCCTCCTCCCCACCCGTCCCTTGAAGTTCTACCTGTGTGGGGATGAAAAGCATGAAATTCTACTGACTATTCTACTCCATTATAGAAAGTATAAAATAACTGAAAGTGAAAAGTTTAACATAAAGGTTCAACCTTTGTACTTTGCTCCAGATCAAGCTCTCCATCTAGCTCTCCCCCAAATTTTCCCAATTTTCCCATTTTCTTAAATCTTTACGGACTGTGATCGATTATCCATAATCGATATAAGTATTATAAGTATTATAGGGGATAAAGTAGAAGAAAGGAAATTGGCAGCAATGAGGGGGACTCTCACTATCCATTTTTCTAAATGAGAAAACCTGAATATTAGACAGACAATTGGAACCCAGAGCCAGTCGTCCACCGGTAAGGGGGGGGGGGGGAGGGGATAATGGGGGAGGTCGGGTAGGGTAGGGCTTAAAAAAAAAAGATACCTTTTTCTCTCAGGACAACTGTATAAAGGAAGAGTAAGTTACTATATTGTCAAACAAAATTGTTGTATTATACAACTGGATATGTTTATCTCAAATAAGATTTATGTTTTTTTTTCTTTTTTTTTCTCAGGAAATATGAATTTTTGTTTGCAACTTTGATGTATGGAAATTGATCACGTAAGAAAAAAAAACCGCTTGTAAATTTGAGAAGTAAGAGTATATGATTAAGGATATCAATTAATTTATCCATAGCTTTTGTTTATGGATTTTTTTTTCAATATTCAAGTAATATCAATTTCTTTTGAAGCCTTTTGTTAAACGAAAATTTATACTGTTTTAGAATACTAGTATTATGTCGGCCTTATGCCAAAGGGGCCTTATCACTGTA